>BPLR01015782.1:5000-36525 GCA_021605095.1 Caerostris extrusa
CATGGTTCTTAATTACAGAATTTATTTTTACTTAATATATATAAAATTTTTTTTTTTAATAGATCCTCTTCTGACTTCGGAACAAAAACAATATATCGCCACACCCACAGGAACTCTGGAGTTTCCAAAAGTCCTTATAAAAAGAATAGATAAACGACTTATGGAGGCTCCAAATGCTAGAATAATTATTGCCAAGCCTGATGCCAAATCTATAGAGGATGTAACAAATGCTTTTAAAAGACACTGAATTTCAAGAATTGTGAAGGAAAATCTGAGAAACGTCCCATAATTCATACTTTAAAAATTTCAAAGAATGAATTACGGGACGATGAAAAGGAATTAACATTATGTAATTTACCTGAAAATTCTCCAACAAATCCTTTTTCTACTTCAGACTCAAAAAAGCGTATTCTGCGTAACACACCACAAAGATTAAGTTCTTTAAAAGCAGCTGAAAATAATATGAATGCAAAGAATTCACCTAAAAAACAGAGTTGTATACCTCATAAGATGAATATTATTGAAAAATCTGTATGCACACCATCTCCAAGCAAAAAATTCAACCAGAAATATCAGATCAAGGAAATTGACTGGTAACAATGCAACAACTTCCTCTTCACGTAAAATAAAAACTCAGTCTTTTATGCAAAAACACCAACAACTTCAAGAAGATCTATAAGATTTACTGATCTCCAGGAAGCATTAGCAGCAATTGAGGCTGAAAGTTCTACAAGTTCACCTTCTTCATATAAAACACCAAGAAAATCGAAAAAGATTTACTAAAAAGGCAACAGAAGTTTTACGAACCCCTCCTTCTAATAAGAAACCAAAGCTTGCTGGAAGATCAATAATGCTTCTAGATGAAGATATAGAAACTGAAAATTCTATAACTACACCACATAAAACACCAACAAGTTCTAAAAAATATAAATGTGAAAGGCCGGATAAAAACACCTCCTTCTAATAAGAAACTAAAATTAGCTGGAAGATCTGTAATACTTTTTGGATGATCAGGAAATGGATACAGGAACTCCATCAAATAGAACTCCAAAGTCAAACAGAAGGTTTAAAAAATTAACTGATACACCAAATGTAACTGAAGGTAAACGTACATCACAAATACCCACTTTGAATAAAACGCCAAATCTCATGAAGCAGTCAACAGTATTTTCTAATGATCAAGAAGTGGCAGCCACTCGCTCAGGTAGAAAAGTAAAAAAAGTTGATTATTATCAGCAAAAAGTAAGAAATTTATTTAAATTTATATGTTTTAGTTTACTTTATTAACATTGTTTAATATTGTGAATTGTTTTTAAATGGCTGTTTAAAAAAAAAAAATAAATGCATATTATTATTTAAATATTTTATATTATTATTCTATTAAATGATATAACAATAAACTTTATTCATACCATTTTGTTTTCGTGATACACAAAATTCTTAAGTAATGTAAATGGTTCATACTAAAATGCAATCTTACACACACAAACTTCTTCTCTTCCACCTCCATAAAAAAAAAAAAAGCTTTTTTCCTACAATAAAAATTTTTTTTTTACTTTTAGATAAAAAACTTTTGAAATTAAAAACTTCGTAAAAAAATTTAAATTTGAATATTTTAATAAAATCTACAAATTTCATTTGTTTGTTAAAAATAAAAAATTTCTGAAAATTGATCAAATAATATGGCTTCTTGTAGCATGAAAATTCCCTTGCAGAATTATTAATTTAAGTTTAATTGTAGTTTAAGAAAAGAATTACTCCTTTTATGGTCATCTCCTCTCCCTTAATTTAAATGCCTTGTTAACATTTGTCAAAGTATATATGAAATTTAAATGTTTATTGTTAATACAATTTAATAGAAAAGAATATTTTTATAATTATATTTATAAAATTTTTAATTCATGTTTAATATGCATTTTTTTAAAGAGTAAGCAGATGTTTTTAGCTATCTACTCATTAATCAATTGAAGTCTCAAAATTTTGATTAAATTCATTAGCTTTAAAACTCTATACTGATGTTTAGAAAAGAGTTTTATTCATTTATGTGATAAAATGTTCTTGAAATTTCTTATATTAATAGTCATTACTTGAGCTCATATTAATATTAATATTTATAAACTATAGTGATGATAAAATATACAATTTCTAAATAAACTTCATTAGTTGCCTCAAATAAAATAGTTCTAAAAAGATTAGCATTCATTGCCCAAGGTGCACCATTAGAAGTTTAATAAGAATATTGAAGTAAAATAATTTATAATCAAAATAGTTGAGGAAAATGAAGAAAATTTTATTCATTAAGGAAATTTGTATTATTATGGAAATTAAATTTGTCATGCAATGTTAAAAATTTGATTACATCTGCATAAAGGTAAATTTCTATTTATATATATATATATATATATATTTTTATTTTTTTTTTCTTTTTCCCAGTTCTGATGATGAATATAAAAGAAATGTACTTGTAAAAAATGTCAAGGAAAAAACTTTTTCCAATTTCATCCGAGCCAATTATTCAGAAGATAGTGACAGTGAATTCTCTGGCAATCAGAGTGCCAGTTCTGAAGATGATGATGATGATGATTCAGCATCCGAATGTTCCATAAAGAAAAAAATATCTTCTAATTCCTCAAAGAAAAGTGTTTCAAAAGCAGTAAGTGCTATTATCAAGTTACCAGCATCAGTTGGAATTTTGAAAAATTTACTGTTGTTGTTTTAAAGTCATTAAATGGTTGCATTTTTGCCCATTGTATATCAATTTTGTATACCAATTTTCATTACAGTATAGCATACAACTCATAAATTTACATATAATTTGTAACAATTCTTTTTTGTGCTGTGTTTTTTATAATACAAGAATATACAATTAAATTAATGTTCAATTTAAGAATTTAATTTTATGTTTTCTATAATGACAAAATACTTTATTGCATGTTTATATCATCTACATAAGTTCGGCACGTGTACAAACATTTTAAGTATGTACATATTTTAATCATTTAAATTTTTATTCAGTGATTTTGTCTTCGATATCGCTGTTAAAGCTATAATGATGCTCATAATTCAATATAAGCATGATCCCAAATTAAATAGTCTACTGCATTTCCTAAAATTCACTACTGAGAAAACTATTACTGTTTAAAAATAATTTGAGGTATTGTATTGATTGTTAAAAATTAATTTTATATTATTTTTTTTTTTTCTTTTATTAAATTTATAAAAAAATATTGTTTGCATCATATTAACAATTAGATTATTTCATTGCAATTTTTTTTTTTTTTTTTTTTTTTTTTTTTTTTTTTGCTATTAAATATCTATTTTGCACCTCATTATTTATTTTCTAATGTAAAACACAATAAGGAAGAGTCTAAAACCCAACACTTTTTAATTTAATTTTTTATTAGTAAAACACTTCAAAAGAATTTTATGTAACAAAAAATATGTTAGGTATATTTATTTTTTTTTAACAAATAGCATGAAGTATATGTTGTACTTCATAGATATTTATCTTAGCATAGCATGTTTTTTCTAATTTGTTATCTTTTCAGACAAGAAATTTGTTCTCCATACCAGATCGGAAAACACCTTTAAAGACTCCTCAAAATATTTTAGAAGAATCTAGAATGAGGTAATTGACACAATATATGTGCACAATGTATGAAAATATTTTACCTTCAGAGTAGTATTTAAATTATATTATTATTTTTTAATTTTAGACTTCATGCTGCTGCTGTTCCAAAATCTCTTCCTTGCCGTGGAAGAAGAATATTCCGATATTTATAAATTTGTAAGAGATAGTTTGTGTTTGCAGACTGGTGGGTAAGTAACTACTTCCAATGTTTTAAATTAAATCATGTTCATATCTTCACCACATTTCAAACAATCATCCTTCTCATAAAATAATGTAAAATCATAATTCAATAGCTCCTCAATAATGCAGTCACTTACTTTCATAAAGCATGACTTGATAAAATTTTTGTCTACCCTCTGAAAGCAGAAATTTTCATTACATTGCTTCAATTGAAATAAAAGTGAATTTCACTTTGTATGTTATATCTTTTCACATATGTGACATAAAATAAGCAAGATTCTCAAAATCTGTATAAATCATAATTATCACTGAAAGTATTTATTTTTTAAAAATTAGATTAAATAAGTTTATGTAAAACAATCTAAATTTATTTTTATTATGCACATAAATAATATTCTAAAATAATTAATCTCACACTTTTAAATCCTTTGGTATGCTGTGATATAATTTTAATATTCAGACAAACCTTGTTCCAAGTTTCGATGTAATATGTAATGATTTTTAGGATAATTGAGTATATGAGTTATTTCATGTTAAGTAAACCAGGCCACCATCTTTGATTTTAACAAAAATTTGTGTGTTTATAAAAATATCGTTGTTTTATAAAATATATGAATTAATTGAGTTTAAAAAAATATGTGAATTAATTTGAGATTATTTAAAGGGTTCAAAAGTTACAAGCCTTTATAAATTTGTCTAATGATTTTTTTTTTTTTTTTTTTGCTTCATTTTCTGATAAAACTATGCACCGGGAGGTCAACTATTTTGGATTCTTTGTAGTAACCACATAAATTAACAAAAATTTAAGATTAACTATGGTTTATAGTAATAAAAGAATATTTTTATGGATTTTTTTAAAGTTATCTATTACTTTTGAACTCTACACAATTGTATGAAAAATAAAAAAATAATTGTATGAAAAATAAAAATTTTATGCTTTTTTTTTTAATAATAAAAAAAGTAATAATAATTTTTATTCAATAATATATTTTGTCACTATTGAGTTTTAACTTGTTATCAAAACAAATTGTTAATCGGTGAGGTCTGCACTTGAAGGGAAATTTGGTTAAATAGGTAAATTTAATACAAGATTACACTTGTTGCATACTCTTAATTCCTTTCCCCCTCCATCCATTGACATTGATAAAAAAAAAAAAAAAACGGTTGAAAACTGTCATAGCTTTTTAAATAGATAATTACTTAAAAGTCTAATTTGAGATTGTCATTTTTATAAAATTAGGTTTAAATTAAAGTTCTTTTTGTTGTAAGCTGAACAAAAAAAAAAAATCAAGGTTCTCAAAAGCTTGCAACTTTTTAACTAATTTCAGTCTAATTCATATATTTGAAATCAGCATTAAAAGTTCTATAAACACATGTACTTTTTTTTTTTATTAAAATCGAAAATGGTAGTGCTATTTTTTGAAAATTTCCTGTTGTTTTGACGGAATGATCTCTATATATATTATACACATTTTAACTGTAATATAATTTCCTAAATCTACTACCTAAAAATTTCTAATTTATTGTGTTATAGGGGAAAGCCCACTGTACCTGTTATAATACATACTATAGCAATAGCATAATCTCCAAAATACGTTATCATTTTGCAATGAAAAATTTTTTAAATTAAAGAAGAAATTTTTTTTCTTATTGAGTTTTGAAGAGAAAATGCAAACTTGAAATCATATTTTAATAATTAACTACATTTTTATAAGATTAAAAGATTTAAGTTATGGCATTATATATGAAAATATTTTGAAAACTCCTAATTTTTTTAACCCTCAAAAAGGTGCATGTATATTTCTGGTGTTCCTGGAACAGGAAAAACAGCCACAGTTCATGAAGTAATCAGAAATCTGGAAGAAGAAAAGGAAAATGGGGAAGTGCCATTTTTCACGTTTGTTGAAGTTAATGGAATGTGGATGACTGATCCCTATAAATGTTATGTACACATTTTTAAGGTATATAGTTTCTTAAAATTGTATGCAGTTATTTATTTATTTTTTAATACACTTTGAAGTAGACAAATAGTGCCCTAAGTTTTTATTCAAAATTTTAAATTAAGAATTGTATCATTTTTTTTTATCCATACAATCCAAAAATTTTATTTCACATTTTTAATGTGATTTAATAAACTGGAAATAATCATGATTATTCCAGCCATTCTAAGCTGGGTATGAATAGTTTTGAATATTTATTTTGCCACTTTTTATAAGCGAGTTATGTACTGTTTTGAATTGTCAGGCATTTTACATCTTAAATTTATGCATTCTAAAGAATCCAGGACTAATTTAGTAGTTTTATATCCTTATTTCGTATTTATATAATACAATATTCTATATTGTTTAAAACATCTGCCTTTATAGATTTATTTGTTGCACTTTTTTAATGCATTTTTACCTATTTAACTGCATTTAATTTTTAAAATAAATAAAAAACTGTAAGAAAATATAATTTTCTTAATATTAAGTTCCCACTTAAGAATTAAACTTTTAATAAAGATCTGATCAGGCTAAAAATGTCCAAAAGTGATGCAATGCAATGCATGATTTTAAATTTTTGTTGAATTAAAGAGGGTAACTGTTAAATTTTTTTATAGATTGTTAAAAATTTAATGTGACAGCCATTAAATTGAAAGCATCCAAATTATGAATTTCTGCTGGTACACAATTTTATGAAGTCCTGAGTAAAAATGTCAGTGATGTTATGTTTGAGCTCTTCTTTTGATCCAACATCCAGGAAAGATCTTATTCAAAAACTTGATAGCATTACCATAAAAGGGAAATGCCTTGTTGAAATATGAAATTTGTTGGAATCTATTGACAAATAATGCTCTCCTAGTATGCCACAGCAAATGTGTGTTATGCATTTGACATTTTTTTTTTTAATGTACATCTCTAACCACACATTGACTCTTGTTTCTTATGTTCACTAATATATTTGTAGAGATTTTCATTACTCCAAACATAGCAGTTATGTCTGTTTGCAAAAATAATAATTAATAAATTAAGATAGTTGGTAGATTCATCAAATAATACTTGTATAAAGTAATTCATATTGTCTTCAATGTGGTTTAGCAACTAGCATCAAATTCAGCTTTTAAGTGGATTGACTCCAAAAAATATCCAAGAAAACCTATTATAACTGTGTGCATGTACAACATGAAGTAATGCCTTATCAATACCACCACTGTTTTTTAACTAATCATGTACTGATCTCTCAGTATAAACCATTATCCTTTGGACATCTTTAGCCAAACAATCTATATTTGGCTGAACTATCAAATGATAATTTTAATTTGTTTTTATCACTCATTTTCAAATAATACATTTGTGTGAACAAAACTGGGAATTGAAAATTCCCTTGTCTTTACTGAGTATAATCTCGATTAATCTGTAATCTAGAAGATCTCAATTGGGTTTAATGAGGTAGATACTTCCCCTAGACATGATAAAAATATATTTTTAAAACTTACTAATGAAAACATATATATTTCTAAAAATTTTAATTCTTTTTAAATATCTCACATTTTTCAAATTATCAAGGAAAACAAATAATAATTTGAAGATTTCCAGTCCCTTACAGGTAAGAGCATAGCCTCACAGCAAGCCTGCAATTTATTAGAGAAAAGATTCACAGAGAAAGGCCCCAAGAAAGATGCAGTTGTATTATTAGTAGATGAACTGGATCGCTTATGGACAAGAAAACAGACAGTCATGTACAACATTTTTGATTGGCCATCCAAACCGTCATCCAAATTAATTGTTCTAGCTATAGCCAATACAATGGATCTACCTGAACGTCTGATGATGAATAGGGTCAAAAGTAGATTAGTATGTCTCATTATATTTATTTTTAATCTCAGTACTCCTCTTTCAGTAAATCTTTATCTTCTGTAATTTTTTTTCTAATTTATTTAAAATACACTTATTATTTTTTATAAGTAAATATGTATTTCTTTATTTACAATCCATTTATTATTTCTCCTTAAGGATTGTGAATTGCAGTTTGAGAATTTTCTACTTTTAAGAAATTAGACATTAATTTCTTAAACTAATTTTTGTGTTGATGCCTTTTTCTAGGGCTTGTCCAGAATTACATTCCAGCCCTACAATTTCAGACAGCTGCAAGAGATAATCATGAACCGCATTCAAGAGCTTAAAGTATTTGATCCTGATGCTGTGCAATTTGTGGCACGAAAAGTAAATAACTCAATACTAATAAATGCTGCATCATTCTTTCATAGGAAATTAATGCTTTATTTATATAATTTCTAAATAGAAATATTGTTGAAGTTTTTTGTGTGTGTGTGTTCATCTTTAAAAGGACAGTTATGTTATTTCACAGATAATACTTTTATTTGTTTAGTTAATTTTTATATTATATCCGTAGAAAAGGGCTTTAAGTCAATCTCTTCCTTACTTTGCTTTTGATAATCATAAATGTTTGAGTTTAAAATTTCAATTAGTAAATTCACTAGAGAAGTTTTTATTTGCAGTTGCTTATTCCTCTAAATTTTTCAGAATATATTTCCAAATGAAAACTATTTTCAGGAGATTAAGATTTTGAAATAAAAAAAAAAAAAACAGTGAAATTTGTGTTGAATTCAAGATTTTATCAAAAATTTAATACTTAAAAATATATAATACTTACACCAATCAAGTGATTGACTATAAGGAAAATGTTTTCATGGTACTGAGAAGAGAAAGAAAATTCACTTATAATTTTAAAATTAACTGTAAAAAATAAATTTTATAAATTAAAAATTAAAGGGGCAAATTAAACATTTTTCAAAGTAATTATTTTCTAAAATGGTATATGAAATGAAATCAATGTCACATTTTCGGTGGAATAGCATTTAAACTTACAAATTTTTTTTTTCTTTACTTTCTGTTGTTAAGTTATGTTTATTGAATTATTTAATTATCCTTTAAATTTTGTATTTCGAAGATAGATATGATCTATATTTTAAAACTAGTGTGTACTTATACTTTATACGAGTAGTTAATGATAAAAGTTTTTAAGGCAGCAATAACATTTAGTATATAGGTAAAAAGATACATTAAAGAATGTACAAATTTATGTTTTTCAGGTAGCAGCCGTATCTGGTGATGCACGAAGAGCTTTGGCAATTTAAATGTAATGCAACTGAAATTGTGGAGAGAGGAGACCTCAAAGGCTCTAAATTTACTCCTTCAAAGAAACAGAAGATTTTGGTTGGAATGGAGCATGTAGATGAAGCCATTCAACAAATGTTCTCATCTCCTGTGATAGCTTTTATAAAGTAAAGATATTTTATTACTTATTTTAAAAGCTCGGTTTTTACTGTACTGTCTAGAATCTAGCAATCTGTTTCAATTTTTTTTTCTAGATTATTGAAAATCCAAAGATTTGCCATTTAGATTTATTTTACAATAGTATACAAATTTAATTGATTTGCAATTTAAGTAAAAATAAAAATATATAATATAAAATTATTTTTATGAATTAGTGAAATATGAGTTATTAAACTATAAATAAAAATTAACTATAAATAACATTTAAAAAATCAAAACGTTATTGTTGAAGTTTGTTATGTTATGCTAATTTATACTTCAATCCTAGAGATTTTAATCTTATACCTTTAAGATTATATTCCTTATTCTATTTATATATAATTTGATTTATTGACTTCATTTCAAAATAATTAAAACTGCTTTTAAATTATATATATTCAATCATGAAAAAAGATTTCACAATAATTTCTCTATAATCTAAATTATTACATAAAATATTGTAAATATTAAATAAATTCCTTTCATAGTTCTGCAAATTTCAACTTTTATATTTTGTTTGAAAATTTTCTTTGTTTAATGAAATGCATTTTTTTTTTTTTTTTTTTTTTATATATAGATCTTCTTCAAAGATGACTAAATTATTTTTAGAAGGAATGCTTAATGAATTTACAAGAACTGGCTCTGAAGAAACTACTCTGCTCAAAGTATCAAATCACATAGACACCATATGTAAATTTGAAGGTAAAAT
This sequence comes from Caerostris extrusa, assembly GCA_021605095.1. Taxonomy (NCBI): domain Eukaryota; kingdom Metazoa; phylum Arthropoda; class Arachnida; order Araneae; family Araneidae; genus Caerostris; species Caerostris extrusa. The sequence goes on from BPLR01015782.1 coordinate 14,836, forward strand.
TTTATTTTATTATTTTTTTTTTATTGTATTCATGCCAGGCAAATAAAATTGAAGTTTTTTATTTAATTTATATAAATTACTCTCTTCCATTTTAGGGATCAGGCCACCTAGTTCTTCAATAATATTAACTATATGTGTCAGGTTGGCTGCTTCTCATGTTGTTTTGGTGGACGACTTCCGAAATGACATTCATATGAAACTACGTCTTGGTGTTGATCCTGATGATGTCAATTATGCACTGACTGGAAAAGGACCTTCCCATTAATTAATACTGATTAATAATGTCAATCTTGCTAATTGATGAGTGAAAGTTTATTTTAAAGATGCGTCTTTTAATTGATTTTAAGCTTATAATCAAGCAACTGAATTTTATGAAAATATATTATGCAGTTTTAACTAAATTTTCATCCACTTTTTAAATGAAATCCAAATATCACTTATTAAATTTGTTTTAATGAATATTATTTTTAAAAATGGTCATTTACATAGTGGGAAAATTTATAAAGCAGACTAGTGCATTTTTTTATTATCATTATTCCCTGCTTTGAACCTTTGATGTTGTTTATAAATAAGTTAAATTTTACAAGTACGAAGTTCAGAGAATATTTTGCTTTCAGCATATATAGAAACATACACACCCCATCATTTACGGAGAGCAATAATAAATTTTTTAATCATAATTATTTTTAGATAATTTTTTAACTAATAATAATAAGTATAAATGTTTAATACATTTAGATTCATTTTCCTTACTGCAAATTTATATCAAAATTTTAAAATAAAAAATAGCTTTTGATTAATAAATTAAAAACCTTATTTTTTTAATTAAATTTCAAACGTGTTTTGAAATTTTTAAGGTTTTTATTTATTTTTAATCATAATTTATATTAAAGAATATATTCTAAACTGCTGTCAACAAATATTTGGAATAGATTAGTATAATTTGCTAATATTCAGATATCTAATGAAATTGACATCAACAACAGTAAAATACTGTTGTTAATTTTTTGGATCTTTTCTTCTTTTTTTTTATACTTTCGGTTATTCACGTGTTTGGTAAATTATGAATGCCAAATTATATTTTTTTAATTCAATATGATTATTTAATGTTGTTTTGTGTTAGTGATTTTGTTTTATCTTTTTTTTTTTCTCACAAAAATTGTTTGCAAATCATTGCATTATTTTGATTATATGCACTTTATGTTTGATTTATATGATTTAAATGTAAATAAACTTGTTAATATATTTTGAAGTGAAAGAAAATTGTGCTACACTTGTCATCTTCAAGTTACATAAAATGTAACTTTGACATTACAAGTCTAAGATGTAATAATCTTAAAGTTTCATAAAATGTTTAGCAATAAATGGATTTTTATTTGCAAATTAGTAATTTAACATGTCTATGTTTTTTGTTTTAAATATGTATTTATTTAGAATAATTTTATAGTGTTGTACAAAAAAAAAAAAAAAAAAAAAAAAAAAAAAAAAAAAAAATGTGAAGATTCTTTTATTAAAATAAAAGCAAACTTGTATAAATAAAATTCATAAAAATAAGTTAATTTAACATCTATTTATTGTAAGTTACTTATGAAAGTGAAAAATGATATATAGTATTTATTGCAAGCATGGTACAGCCATCAAAAAAAAAAAAAGAAGAAAAAGACATCCTGAATAATTTTTGTAATTATCATTAAACTTCTAGTTCTAAAAAGTGATATCATTGGAAATGGCTTGAAAGGAACAAACTTTTGGTGCAGTGCAGTTAATTAACAAAAATAATTAACCATTAACTCAACATTTTTCCACTATGGAACCCAATATTTTTAACACAAACATTTCAGCATGAAGAAATTTGTATATTATAATATTTTTGTAGAGATCTGCTTAAATGTTTGGGGTTTATAGAGCTTCAACTGTTGATTTTCTTATTGTTAAATAAAACTTTCATTTATTAATATCTTATTTTCTAATGAAAATTTTTTCCTAAAGTTAAAAACATGATTTTAGTTAAATTTTCGGAATATTTAAAAAAAAAAACATTCAATAATTAATATTATGAAAAAAAAATTATTATAAAGTACTAAAATTTTTATGTGATTGGCTTTCTAATGTCAACAACCCTTAATAAATTTTTATGTAATATTTAAGAAAATGTCAATTAGGGATCTGTTTCTAAATTTAAAAAATCAATTATTATAGATTGTGTACACACAAATCTAATGTTGATGTGCGCATGTGAATTCAGAAAATTTACAAGTTTAAATTGTTTTTTACATTACTTCAGAAATATTTATTATATTATTTGAAAAAATTTCTATATTTTTCTGATATGAAAAATTGTCATAATTTGATTTCATTAAATAATAAATAAAACAAATAATTTTAATGCGCATATTTTATGCATTAAATAAATGTTTAAATAAAAAATATTTGCGTTACTAAAGCTATTGGAATAATTTTTTTTTATGTTAAATAGAACTGTATTGGCTTTTTAATTAATATAAACTTGTTTGTACTAATATTAGAAAATAATAAAATGTTCATTTTAATTATGTTTTACAATATTAAAATGATCTTTATGACTGTTCGGTTATTTTACACAGCTATAAATACTAATTACTATAATTTAGTTTTTTTTTTTTTTTAATAATATGCATATAAATTGATTTTTTTATAAAAATTCACAATATTTTCATTATTATATACTTAAAGTTCCATTGAAAAGAAACAGATATTTCAGGTTATAATTCCAAAAATTAAAAAATAAATGACAACATATAGATATATATTTTAATAGCATCTAAGCATTTTTTTTTTTTTCCCTCTCAACACCCACTGGTGCATAAACAACAGCTAGTCCATGGATAATAGGAGAACATTACCTTCTGATACGATTTTTAGAGGATCTGATATTCATTTGAATATTGCATTAGAGAATATTTATAAAACTAACAAATGACCTAACTATTTATGTGAAATACATATACATTTTGTCACAATCGCCATAAAATTTGAATAAAGTTTTTAAAGGCAATTATTACAAGATTGGTTTGTTCTCTACGGTCATTTTGTGCATACTTTAGGCTAATTAGACCGGGATCTACAGTTTAATGTGGATTCGAACCACCAACAAACATCCAAGATTCGAACCTGAAGTTTGTGGTACCAAAGGCTAGAGCGCTAGCCAATTGGCCATCAGGCCACATTATTGCTAGAGGATGTTTGCAATAATTCAAATAGTTTGATTGTTTATCTATAAAATTCCTTGACCATGTGTACAAGGATGGATTCTTATGTGTGTGTGTGTGTTTATGCATATTCATATGTTTAAATTTTGAAGGCAAATTTATAAGTTATGTGATAGAGCACACAACTGATATGCTGGAAGAATCAGAATTCAGTCTATTTATGGCATGCACTGTCGTCATATTTTTCAGGGGCTAGAAAACTCAATTGGCACTGTGTTAATTTTCCATAAGCTCCTCACGATGACATTCATTTAAATCCATAAGTCTGTAATAATGCTTTATAACAAGAAAGGGAGAAAAATAGGCTTTAATGATGAATTTTAAGTTAGCCTATAAAATACAAATGGACATTTTATTATTTTATATGATTAGCATGTGTATTTGATTTCAATCAAAAAGGAAATATTTTTATGAAAAATTACTAAATAAATAATTTTTTAATACAATATGTTTCATATTTTAATTATCATAAATGTTTTAAAATATTACAATACTCATAATATTACAATAAATTTAAAATATTACAATACTCATAATAACCTGTTATATTATATGTTCCAAGATAGCATGCATCATGAGTTCACAGAATATAATCACATAATGTATTTTTAATAACATTGGTTTTCACTATTTTGGCCATTATAAAATAAATATATTTTTGTAAAATTGTGATAAATCTCACTGGCCGGATGAAAAATTTAAGGCGTTCCCCGCATGCAGCCCACGGGTTGGCCACCCATGCTATAAAACATTTCCTGAAATGTTTCCCAGCTTTAATTATTTTATATACATGTTTTATCTTTACATCGAATAGATAATATTTATGTAATTTTTAACCACATTAATGTGATCCTACTTTTGTCTACTTATTTTATTAACTATGAAATTTAATTGTTATATCTCTTCAGATAATATCCCTGTATAATTTTTGTTTATAAAGTCAGTCATGTAACTAGATCTGATTGCATATAGTATGAATGAAATCCTACATTTACAATGATTTGGAAATTTCATTTCAAAATCACTGAAAGAATATTTCTGGCTGTGGTAAATAAGTGATTGTATAAGAAGCAGACCTGATAAGAATTATTGACCGTGATGAAAAGACTTTACAATTAGAACAAGAGATATTAGTGTTGTAGATATTAATGTTAGAATTTCAGGGGAAAATAACATCATCGGTTTTATCAGTATTGAGTTCTATTTTCCAATGGATGAGCCAATTCTAAAATGAGTTAATATAATCTTGAAAAATGTGAGTGATAAAATAAGAAATTTCATTTCGACTGAGCGCATCAGCGCAGAGAGTAATTTTGATGTCAGAAGACTCAGGATTATCATTAATGAAGATGATGTAAAGAAAGGGACCAAAAGAGAACCTTGGGGGATTCCAACCTTAATGTTATGAAGTATAGAATTAGCGCTGTTTACAAATACAACATAATTACGATTGGTAAGATAAGAATGTATTATTTTGATTAAGAAAGTCGCATGAAAGGAATGTTTGAACAAGTTCTCTGTCAAATATCTTAGCCACATCGAGAAAGATTACGGCAGAATAAAAAAATTTTATTAAAGTTTTCAAAAACAGTTTCCTTAAGGTTTAGTAATTGATGAGTAGTGGAAAGTGTATCTGCAAAGTCAAATTGTTGAGGGGGATCATTAGAGAGTTTTTGCATACCGTATTTTGGACGTCCGTTATTTTTTTTTCCCTATCGCGCATGCTCATAGAAAACATTATTACAGGTACGCATGCGCAATTTCCTATGAGCATGCGCGCTAGGAAGAAAAAAATGGACGTCCAAAATACGGTATGCAAAAACTCTCTTTTTCTGTTAATTTGGAGTTTCGATGTTTAAAAATAATTTTATTTGCGATTTTGCTAATAGAAGAGAGAAGAAATATGGGGCGTTAATTAATAGGTTAAGTGAGATCTTTACAAGTTTTAAGAAATGATTCTAGACGGTTTTCCAAGATGTGGGATAGCGTCCCAAGTAGAAATAAAGTCGATAATATTAAAAATTCTGAGAATGAATTTAAGGTGAAGATTTTTAAGGATTTTATTAGTAATGCTATCTATGCCTGGAGTTTTTGTCAATTTTAAAAGATTTAATTACATTTATATATAATGACCGAAAAATCTTTAGTGTGAACTTTTTATGATTAAACTTATAAAATTTTTTTTATAGAGTTTTCAACACACATGTTAGTAGAGTTTCAGGAAATATCATTTTCAGAAACTGTTCTTGAAGACTATCTTCAATAATTTAAGTTTCAGATCGTCAGCAATGATAGGAGAAGAATTTTGATAAGTAAGAAGTCTAATGGTTGATTTCTTGCTATTGAAAGATTTAATTTGGATCCATCAGACGGGGAAGGCTGAAGTACAATACTTCAACTTCATCCAGATTAAGATTAGTAAATTTATCTTTAATATTTGCGGAATTTGAGTTGATGATGGTTTGATTCTTAGCAGTATTTCTTTTATTTTGGTTTAATATAACCATCATTGTAAGGTGACATAGAATCGGCATTAGTGGAATTATTGCCACTAGGATTTGCCATTAGCTGGCTTGAGAAACATTTATTATTTTCTTCGACGTTTTTAAAGCGAGTGGCCCAGTTAACAATAGGACCAAACAAGAATGGCCCAGTTAACAAGGACCAAAACGACTTACATTAATTTTATATTCTTTGCAACTTCTCTTTTTAGTTGGGGTTAAGGTTTAAGTCATAAGTCAAGGTTTTAGTGACTGTATATAGGAGGAATCTTCATCATTACTTCTTCTTCCAGACATACAGAGGTAATTCTCTAATGTTTAATAATTTCCATTTTACAGCTTTTAAGGTTTGGCGAATTTGTATCCCTGACCTGTTCTGTTTATGAATCTACTTCGTAATTTGTTGTAAGGAAGTAGTTGCGGGTACTTTTGAATGGACCTGAAGAAGTTATTTCCCCACATCTGCCTCAATCTCCATATTGGGATTAACATAGTAGCCCTAGAGGCAATCGATGCCATTCAATGCCATCTCACAATACAAATGATCACTAATAGAATGTTCAGCCATTTTGATAAGATAAAGAATAACCAATTGTTGTATGAAACAACCCAGAATGCTTACAATTAAAAGCAATAATCAATTACGAGTTAACGTTTACTCCACAAAATTAACAAGTAAAGACGAGTTGAAAGGCGACGTTCCACAGTAGAAAATTCTATAATGACAAATTAAATTTTTTTATAGTTTTCAATGCAGTAAATAGATAGAAAATAATCAATTTAAGGCTTGTCCGCTAGACGTCAGGGTTCGGACACCACAAATGTCTATGATATGAGAGTGTTATTTTGGTTTTCATGATTTATTTTATTATAAATAGTTTAAAGTAAAAAAAGAAAAACAGTGAAAGCTACTTTTAAATTATAAATTTTGTTTTGTTGACGTTAATTTGTATTTCATATAGTTTAAAATAACAGAAATAGAGATTAAAGAAAGTTGGTTAAAACTAGTAGGTGGAGTGCATTGCGGTTTCTTCTTGAAAAAAAATGAGACTTAATAGTGGTTAAAATTGCACGTATAAACATAGATAGTCAGATTGAAATCTGGTTTTCTCTTTTAAATTCCTCTCGGAAGGCAGTTATCTTAATCCTTCAAAATATAATGCAAAAAAAAAAAAAAGAGATTCTTTATCTTAAAAAATGCTTTCAATGCACCATTTTCTTTCAAGCCAAGGAGATGAAAATGCAGGGCAACTATCTGTAGGAAGATTTCCTGGAAGATTTTTAAAATAAGAGCAGTTATTAAAGTTTTTTCTTACTTAAATTTTCCAAAAACACTAAATAGATTCGATTCGTAAAGTATTAATTGCTAAAACAAATTCTGGTGTTCAAATAATATAAAAGATGTTGGCCTAGTTCTTTTAATTTAAAACATGATTATTCTTACGATATTGAATCAACTGTTTTGATTTTATCTAGCAGGATTTATCTTAAATTAAACTAATAATAACTTTTAATTGCTATATATATAAAAAAAATAATAATTAAAAATTTTATTGTCATGACTCAGTTTATTTCACGGTGGTTTATTGCTTAATTACATTTATTTAATTTAAAATATCTAATAAGATTGATGAGAAAAATTCGAAGATCTTAAGGATATAAATCATAAGAAAATAAAAATTCTAAAAATTTTACTTAGTGCTGAATGCGAGCCATTTATGAAATTCCGAGCTATACTTGAAATATTGGCAACGTGATCCATTCAACAGGATTGCTTAGCGTGGCGACGTGTTGAAGAGTTTTTGATGAAAATTGGTTGTTGTAAATAATTAAAAATTCATCATGAAAGTTAAGGGAGAAGTATGAAATTTATTTCTTAATAATGCTATTTTGAATTTGTTCTTCAGATATTGTTAAAAATATTTTTATATAAATATTTCCTGTGTATTCAAACTAATATTTGTTAAGCCTACATAACCGGGACCTCGTGGTATCTGGGGAATAAGGCTAATTCAAATTGTGATCTATATATATTCGAAATTTTAATTATACAAAAATTTATTTTTCTGTTTTTATTTATTTATACAAAATTATTTTTCTATAAATATACTGAAGCCTTTCTATCTCTTTTCATTAGTACCTTTTGTTAGTTCCAGCATACATTTTTCTTTTATAAGATGCTATTAAGATTTTATAAAATAAACCCTTTTATAATTATTGTGTGATATTTCTTATTGGGCATATATTTATTTATTAAAATTAGCTTATTTTTGAAAATGAAAATTTTCACTTATTGAAAGATATGATTTCGATAATGATTTTTTTAAGAAGCAACACAGGATTTTATTTGCTGGAAGGGGATATTTAATTAAATGAAATTATAAAAATTGTTTTTGAATATACTCAGTTGCACTAAACTTGCACTCATTTTGAAAAGTATTCAATCATATGCATTTTTTTCCATTTTCATTCCATTTCTGTAATCAGTTTGTATTTCCTTAAAACTAAACTTATTAAGCGTTATGAATATGAAGTTTTGAAGAAAGACTTGCTGTATAAAGAGGGTAAGAGAATCAAGTTTTCTTTAATAGAAAATTGATTAAAATTAGAATTATTCTTTCTGTGGCTAAATATGAATCTTTCATTTTAATTCACATTTTGTGACATGAAAGTTAATTTTCATATCTACCAGAAATGTAACTTAATGAATTCTTTGTTTTTTAATGCTTTTCTGGATTATCAGGAAAAGGAGGTAATTCTAATTTCTTATTAAAATATATTTTGTAATTTTTTAATATTTCTAAATTAACTATTTCTGCCTTAGCTTAAAGAATTCAAGATTATTGGAAGGCCTTTGGTCAATGAAAAGGAAAAAAATCCACCTCTGTACCGAATGAGAATTTTTGCACCAGATAAAGTGACTGCAAAATCTAGGTTCTGGTACTTCACTCGTAAACTAAAGAAATTAAAGAAGTCAAATGGTGAAATTGTGTCCATATCTGAGGTAACTATTAATTTATATATATATATATTTATAAGGAAAATATATTTAGTTATATTATTGATTATAGATTTTAAAGTGCTTTTCTTTTCGGCTTAAACAGTTGATGAAAATCTCCTTCTGAAATAGAAGTTAGTGCAAATTACCTATATTTGTACTGAATGATATTGAGTAAACAGCTTGGCAAAATAGTTTTAGGAAGGCAAAGTATTTGTCAAAAGGTCAACCAGGTGTAAATAAAAAAGACCATTTAGATAAAACTGCTGTTTGGAACCTGGTATTTGGCAACTTTCCATCATCAAGTTAGCGACAAATGAACTACGTCTTCTATTTAAATTTAATCCTACAATGGCAGATTATCATAGAATATGTCTTGTCCTGTATGGCATGTAGCACTTTTACCTTATTTGAGAACAGATGTAAAAGGATTTTAAGTAGCAATTATAAAAAGATAAGATATAAATAAAATTATTCATAGATTTAAATAAAAATGGTATTACTTTAATGTTGATTGAATGACAAATTCAATAGAAAATTTTGAATGATCACAAAAAGAGGACCTTGTATAATAAGAATGAAATAAGAAATGGATGATCAGTCTCTCGACAATTTAAAACCTGAATATTCGACTAAGCCATGGGTTGCCATTTGGTGTCAAACGGGTCTTTGACAGAGAAAAATATGTAATGGGAGAATCACTTAAAAATAGCACTTCCTTTTCTAAAAAGTTTTAGAGAATTAAATTAAGCATGTAAATACTTGAATATAAACTAAATATTTAATATCCTATATGTTTTTATTAAATTATGCTATAAATGATGAATAACATTCACGTTGGTCCGTGTTTCTGATAACTGATGTTACTCATTTTCTGATATAGCATAAGAAGGTAATATTTTTCATATAAACTGCATTCAGCCAATAGATCAAGAGTATATATTTTTGTAAGATATAAAGTGTGAGTCTTTTAGGTCTCCGGACTATTAGATTTTAAAGTTTTTTTTTTCATCATTTTGTCTCAATTTAGTTATGGACTATTCATGTTTCACATTTCAAAACAAATTCGTGTTTTTTTCCATTTGATTATGCATATATCTTTAAAATATCTAATTTAGTTTTTAGTGTTGTATTTTTGTTTAGTTTGAAGAAGGTTTTAAAATTGAATCACTTTTTCTTGCACATAAATAAGTAGCATATATATCAGTAATTAAAGTACATAAAGGAAAATGCCAGTGATAATATTGTGTGATATTAAAGAAGAAGGTGATGAATAAGTTGTTGTAGTATGTTGAATGTGATCTAGACGGTTTGTATTAAAATGTTATCTTGCAATAATTTACAGCTTCCAAAATTACTGTGCAGTAGAGTGCATTTTGTGAGATATTTAACTCTTAGCCCATTTATGTTTTTTTAAAATTGGTTAACATTGGATAACTTTATTCTTGATTTAATGAGATTACAGATTTATCGGTACTTATGTATTAACCCTTTTCCTGCCGAGGAAAAACTTACGAGATGCGCTCCCCAGTGCCACCGTTTTTCATACAGGCACGCATAGTTATATATGTATTGGAGGAAAAAAAAAGAGGTGCGTTTTGCAACATGAAACCTTTTTACTTTCACAGAAAAAATAAAATGTAAAAAAAAAAAAAACAAAAATTCTAAATTTAAAGTATAGAATAACAGTGTAATAAAACAGATGTTAGAACTTATCTGCTGTGTGATATTTCCTAAAACAAGAATTCTTTATTGTTTCATATGTAAAATATGATAGGAGAAATAACTATTTATTTAAAATGTCTAAACTTGTTTTTCACATAAACCAAAATCACATTCATTGCATTGATAGCTGGTTTCACGACGAAACGGAAGCAAAAGAAGAATAAAAAAGCATGACCTACTCAAACAGAAACAGAAGCAAAAACTGCACAGCTGTGACTCACCGTTTCAGAAACATCCCCTTTACCAATACCCTATCCCTTTTCTCTGAAATAATAAAATCCTTTTCAAACATTGTCAAGGTCATTTTGTGGCATTCCAAGACCATGGGAGCAGTTTTCTTTATAGCAGCGCAATGCAAAGGGTCATACATATATACGCCGGCGGGAAAGGCGCATCAGTGAGGCGTATATATACGTCGGCGGCAGTTAAGGGGTTAACGATTCCTTGCCGACATACTTGGCGGTTTTTAAGTGTTGCCAATCTAACAGCCTAATATAAAACTGAATAATAAAAACCGCCAAATCCGTAGCCGCGGTTAGCGCGTGTGCTCTTAATTGCCGCAACTTTCGCCAAGGTATCGTTACTACGTAAGTACCGATTTATCTTTTTAAATTATGTAAATTTTTTTCACTCATTATTTTATAAATAATGAATATGTATTATTCACATTTCTGATAAATGCTATATTTTTCTAATTTGATATATAGTGAAATGTTTTTAGTAATTTCCTTTAAAATACTAATGCAATGTATTTTCTAGCTGTATTATGCTATGCTGTTATAATTAGAAAGTGGGGAATTTACTAGTAGTCATTCAGATTTTCTCTATATTGTCATCTTATGGAGTTATTTCTGAAACCCATAATATGGAATACTTTTCACCAGCTTGTTATATCTCAGCTCAGTTATGCTATTTTTAATTTATTTAAACCTAGATAAATTTTTCCTTGAAAATATTGTTTTTCAGAAAATTTGACATTTGTTTCAACACATTTTTTCCCATAAGACTTATTAAAATGATTCATACATTCACATTGGTCTATATTTCTGTTTTAACAGTATGAAATTAATCTGATATAACAGTGATATTTTGGATTTTATCTGCCTGGATGCGTATTATTCAGTATTAAAAATTTATTTTAATGTATGATTTCAAGAATAATATTTTAACATTTTAAAAAGAAAAAGTCTAGAAATAATTTTGCTACAGTTATTTTGATTGTAAAACTATTTAAAGAATAAATTTTTAAAAATAAATTTAAAAATATTTACTTTAAAAACCTTGTATTTTTGGTTAGACAAGTTATTAGTTATTGAACATATGTTCTTAAAATCATTTTAATACTTTTCTAAAAGTAGTTTGTTATCTAAAGTGGTATACCCATGCACTATTTTATAAATATCTGATTTGTATTAAAAAATAATGCCAAAATTTCTGAAACTTAATGAATATTTTATGACCTTAATTTTTATTTTGCAACTTTTTCTTTCATATCTATGATAAATTATTCTTTAAAAATAGATATTACTAGTGACAAACTGGTGACAAGTCTTATGTTTTTTTCTTTTGTTGTATATTCTTAAATATTCAATTAGAATTTTTCCCTTTAAATGTTTTTATTACTATATTTAAAGCTATACTTTTAGAAAAATAAACTTTAGCAAATATCAAAAAGTTGATTAGAAACTGCATTTTCTTATTAAAGTAAACAATAAAAATTTTCTATATTAATATAAAAATTAATCTATGAAGATTTATTAATTTTAAATGCTGATAACTTGAATTTTGATATTTCTTGGTATATTCTATAAAGAAATTGTGTACTATAATTTTTTTTGTAATTGATGGAAATTTTTATATTACCTTTCCAATTATACATTGCAATGTGTAAAATATTTTTAAGCTGATTGAATGTTTAAAATTTTGCATAATGATATACCTTTTAATCATGCATTATGTAAAATTCATTGTGATATTGAATTTTTGTATAAAATGCACTATCATGCATATTGCAAAATGCATAATGCATTTTATTAAATAACAATGTAATTATAACTCAGTTCTGTTTATCAGTAATATAAAGTAAGGTTATATTAATTAGTTTTAATATTTTTAATTTGGTTAAAGGAAAAGCTGACAATTTTTTTTTTTTTAAATTTGTGGTCTCTGTATTTTTAATTGTTTTTGTTTTTACAGGTCTATGACCCTACCCCCACTAAAGTTAAGAACTTTGGCATTTGGTTGAGATACAACTCGCGTACTGGAACACACAACATGTATAGGGAATATCGAGACATGACTGTGGCTTCAGCTGTAACTCAGTGCTGTAAGTTGAACTGAGATCTTGTTTTGTGCTAAATGATAAAAATTAGATATAGGAAAAAATAACAATACTTCACAATGTTGATTATATAAATTATACACTGTTACATAAGCTGTTTTTATTCTGAAGTTTTGAATCCCAGTATAATAGAAATGTGCTTGACAAATTACTGAAGCCTTCAAGTCTACAATTCAATGCACAAAAACTTTATAATATTTCATAAATCATTTTAATAGGTCAGAAAGAGCAATTAATTAAAATTTTTATTATTTTCTGTATTCTTACTTATATTGAATAAATGTTGAATTTACTGTATGATAATTAATTTTAACTAGATAAAAAAAAAAAAAATTCTTGATTATAAAGTATATTTTTTAAATAGAAAAAGAAATTGGTAATTTTGTTTATATATCTGAAGCAGGACATGAAATTGTTGAAAGGCATTGAGTTGAATAGTTATGGTAGTGATATATGGTAATTTATATAATTTGATAGTAAAAGTTTAGATCAATGATTTGGTCTTTTATCTTTGCGAGGTGTTTATGATGACTAAATTTGCTACTCTTGATTTGGAAATGATGAAGCAAATTACCACCAAACTTTTTTTTTTTGTCTGAAACAATCTTATGCAAACTTATAAAATTATCCATTTAAAGTTTAAATGAAATTTATGTATGCTGTGATGAGGTTATTTTACTGAAAATCTATAGTGTTGAACATTTTTGAGCTTTTTAACTCTGAGCTACAAGGTTTGTAAACTAATAAAAAAAAAAGAAATGTATTTTCAAGACTGTAGTTTATAAAAGAAATAACTTTTAAAATATTTTTTTTATTATAAAACTACTAAGTAAAATGTTTTCATTTTGCTGTGATGAGTGACTGTCAACTGAAATGAATGGTGTTGAATATTTTTTGAGCTTTTTAACTCTGAGCAAATATAAGTCTTGTTGGTGTGTGTACATCAATTAATCTTGATATTTTGAGATAAATTTCAAACATAACCTAATTGCATTTTCTCATTATTGAATGTTTTGAAATGAATGCTATTGAATATTTTTTTGATCTTTTTAATTCTGAGCAATATTTATATTGGTGTCCTGTGCTTATAAAAATTATATTGGTGTCCTGTAAGCTTATAAAATTAATTTTTATTGTGATATTTTTAATTTAATACATTTTTTTTATGTTAATGTTGTAAAACATCAGTTTATTGTGAAACTTGAATCACATGGCTTTAATCTAGTTTATTTTTGCTGCTCATAAATTAGATTATTCAAAAATGCTCATAATTAGATTATTCTGCAAAACTTAGATCTAAATCAATTTCTATTAATAATCTATGTTCAAAGATATCAAGAATATGAATTAATACAGTTCATATTAGTATTTAAATTAGTTCTACAGTCTAAATATGTTGTATAAGAAATTGAGTGAATTAAACCTCTTCAAATTTAACTTGTGCACTTAGTTTTTTGGTAAGAAAATTTTAATTTTTCTATTTCTTTACTTGGTGCAAAATTGATGTGATCTGTCGCCTTCTTTTGGAAAAGTTCCTTTGGAAGTGAATCAGATTTCTACATTATAGAATAAAATAATTTTTATATTACTATTTTTATCGTAAATTGGATATCTTAATACTGCATCAACATATTTTTGAAAAAGTTAATTTTTCATAGCTGTTGGTGCACAAATTAATGGAGTCTGTCGCCTTCTATTGAAATGTTTCATCTGAAGTGAATCAGATTCCTACATTAAAAGTTATATTAAATTGCTACATGTTAGTATTGAGATATTGTCTTCATATAATTTTGAGTGATGCTTTTATCTTGTTTTTTAAACCAATCATGAATGAGTGAAATATGCTGTTTATTTATGTTGCACTAACATTTATTCGTGTAAGGAAAACAAAAATGTCATTCCTAATTGTTTGTGCATAAATTAATGAAGTCTGTCGCCTTCTGTTGAAGTTATTTCAATTGGAAGTGAATCAGATTTGTACATTGTCAATATAATCCAATTTAATAAAGATGTGATATTACACTTTTAATCAATATTAACTGTTTTGCTTAAACTTCATTTTTACAGCACTGTTTTATATAGTTATACATTTGGAGTAAATAACATCCAGAGAATGGTTTAAAAAATTATTCCAATTTACCGAATTTTCTTTTTGAATGAAAAAGATTCCAACTTTTAAGAAATAAAATTAAATGTTGTAGTTAATATAAATAAATAACCCGTGTTATAGATTTAACATTATGTTTAAATGTATAGGAAATTATACAAGGGAAAAAAAAAAAAGTAAATTAGTAAAATTTTGTAATGTGAATAGTTTTTCAAAATTATTTATTACTTTTTAAAATTCTTTCTATTGCAGAGCCATTAATCTAAAATTTTAAATTTTATGTTAATATGCTATTTTCTATAATCAGATCGGGACATGGGTGCCAAGCATCGTGCTCGTGCTGATTCTATTCAGATAATGAAGGTACAAGAGATCCCAGCATCCAAATGCAGACGACCTCATGTCAAACAGTTCCATGTAAGTTGACTTTTATTTATACACATTTGTTATCTAAAATTTTAAAAGTGAATAGTGTATGTATCTGATAAGGATCATTTTTAATCATCCAGTAATCTTAGGTTGATCACAATTGCTCATTTATGTACAATTGACAAGAATTTGTTTTATATTCAATTTAAATAAAAAAAAAAAAAAAAAGAATGCACAAGAAAAATATTTTCTTATATTAAAATAAAATTGTTTTTACTTTTATTTTTACAAATGACTTGAATTAGAGAAACTTGATGTAATATTGCAAATAATAAAGAAGTAACTATAGTAATGGTGGGGAATAAATAACACAATGTAGGAATTATGAATAAACAATTAGGAATTTTTATAGAAGTAGCCATTTATTAGAAATAGTTAATATCTAAAAATAGTAGAATGTAAGCCATTTATAGTATACAGTGCATAAAAATAAATAGTAAATAAATATTTACTATTTCTACATATTAAATATTTATTAAATACATAGTAAAAATTTTTATATATTTGTAAATAGTAAGAAAATATTGAACAATGTTGGTAAAAATTGTTAATGTATAAAAATACTGTTATTTAAAATGAACTCTAGTTATAAAACTTTTGTAATTTTACAGGATAGCAAGATCAAATTCCCTCTGCCTTCCAGGATTAATCGCAAATTCCACAAGCCCCGCTTCACAACTGTGCGACCAAATGCTAAATTTTAGAGTTTTCTGAAAATACTTTAAAAAAATAAAGGTTAAAAAACTTAATTTGTGGTCATAATTTCTTTTCTGATACATATTTCATGTCATTTGGCAAAATTTAATTATTTTTAAAGAATTCTAAAATTATATACTTTATTATACGAAAAACTCCTGATATATTTTTTTTTTTATTTAAGCAGTCCTATGTTCTCCAGCTTCAATAAAATGATTTTTTTTTTTTTCAGTTAATAGGAAGAAATATCAAAATTGTGAAGAATCTAAAATAAAAACTGATTCTGTTAATATATAAGATTTTGAATTAAAAAAATTATATATATTTAAAAAGATTAAAACCTAACAAAATCTATCATCATGGGTTTGGTATTTTAATATTAACAGCAAGTATATTTTATTGTATTAAAGATAAGTTATAAAATACTGTATAGAAACATAGAATTATAAGAAAATAATCAAATTTGTAACAAGAATATATATTTCTAAATATTATTACTCTAAAGTAGTGTGTTAACACTCGTGTATCCCTTAATATGTACTATTCTCATATCCATAAATAACATGCCCTTGGGTTAGTTGTAAATCAATCAAATAATCCAAACCAATGTTATTTCTTTTTTTTTTATTGTATAATTTATCCAAACACATAGAATTAACTTTTGATGAAAAATCATATTTATTCGATTCAGTAGACAAAATTTAAAATTGGCTTTTTGAGTCAAAACATAATTTTGATAAATTTTAATATGAAGGAGTTTAATTTAATTTAGTAGGAAATTAATTTTAATACTTCATCTTATATAACGTTTAAATTCTTTTTTTCATGATGAAAGAAAATAAATGAAGTTAATTGAAGTATTTAGGGATGCTAAGCTAAAAAAAAAAAAAACTTTCCACTAATTAAATGAAGTATCAAGGAAGCAAATGCATTAATTAAAAATTTGTAACCAATTTAATGTGTGGTCTTTTTTAATGGTTTTAACATGTAAATTTTTATAGCTGCTCTTGTTTTTCCCAAATGATTTTAATTTAATGTTTTCATTTAGCAATTCAAGAACCCACCAGACAAAAATTACAAATATAAACAATTTTTTTTTTTTCTGTACATAAATGTTACAAAATCTAGTTATTCAGTTGAAGTTGGGAAAAATGTGACTGAGAAAGATTTTATAAATTATCAAATTTTCAGTATATATCAGTATTGCAAATTTTAAAATAATTTTATGTTGGTATTAAGGTAAAAGTAATTAAGTTTGCTTAAGCCATTAATAATGTATATTATTCTTCATTCTGTTCAATGTATAAAATTACAAATTTTGCATGTGGAGAACAAAAATATAATAAATTTAAACACATTGCAGACAAAGCAACAATAGCATGTAGGCCACTTTATGCCTGATGCACTGATAAAGCAAAGGATTGTTTTGTGTTGTTTAATTGGAAATATGCCTATTTTTAATGATATATAAATTATGTAGTGGTACACAAGCCTTGATTTACCTATTGTAATAAACTCATAGAAAGATAGGAGAGTGTTATAAGACTGTTAAGTGTACTAAAGTTTATATCAATGATTTCATTGAATACTTAAAATATGACAGAATGAGCAAGTCAATATTTTTAATTTAATGTATATATGGTAATTTATATAATTTGATAGTAATTTTTAATGCAATGACTTGATCTTTTTATCTTTGTGAGATGTTTTATGATTAAATTTGCTACTCTTGATCTTGAAATGAGGCAAATTACCACCAATTATTTTTGTCTGAAGCACTCGTATTCAAACTTACAACATTCATTCATTAAAAAGTTTAAATAAAATTTTGTAATCTATGATGAGTTATTTTACTGAAAGCTATAGTGTTGAACATTTTTTGAGCTTTTTAACTCTGAGCTACATAAGTTTGTGAATAAATAAAACAAAATATATTTTGAAAACTGTAGTATATAAAAGAATGTCTTTGAAAATAAGTACTATTTGTATTATTAATTACTGAAGGAATTGTTTTCATTTTGCTGTGATGAGTGACTATTAACTGAAATGAATGTTGTTGAACATTTTTTGAGCTTTTTAACTCTGAGCAAATATATTACTAAGTCTGATTGGTGTATAAAATCAATTTATCTTGATATTTTAAGATAAATTTCAAACATAAAAGTAATTGAATTTTTTCATTATATTAATGTTATAAAACAGCTTTTTAAAAAGTTTAGTTGTCCTGACAATTTTTTTTTATATAAGAGGAAATTATGTACCTATCGTTATGGAGTTTAGTGCTTGCAATTTTAAGATAGTTTTACTGATTATGTTTCTGTATCTACATACAAGTTTCAAAATAGGCATTCACAAGCACAAAAAGTGAGATAAAAAAAGCTTTCCATTAAGAATATTTGTTTTAAAATAATTGTTGAAATTGAAAGCAATCGATAGAAAAGTTTCATGAATCAGTAATCATGCATAATACTTCATCGTACAGCTTTTAAAGTTATTCAAATTGAAATATTTTTAATGTGCTTTAAAGAATGCTCTGCTGCCATAAATATTTGCATCACAATGACAAATAATTTAGACCTCAGTGGTATAAAAAAAATATGCCGAAAAAAAAAATACTTACCAAGTAAATAAAGCCTGTCTTTGTTGCATGCATGTAAAGTAACCAAAAGATTTCATTATTGAAATTATGAATCACTTAGAATTCAAGAGGGAAATTTATTGTTTTTGAATGCATAAATCTATTTTAAAGAATATAGCTACCCTTAAATCTCGTCTCTGAAGAGATTTAATTCATTTGATGTAATATATTTCTTTTGATAATTTTTTTTTCTGAAATAGATTTTTTATTTCATTGAAAATATTGATATGTATTTGAATAACTGTTGTGTCTTTAATCTTTTATTCTTTTGAACTGAAGTGGAAATAAAATACATGATGTGAAAACATTAATATTCGTGATGTGGTAGTGTTTAAGGCAATACAAGTTAAAGCTCCATTGTTTTATGGTGAATGGCTAAAATTAGAGATGAAGAATAATGATTTTTTTAATAGAGATAAATCTGTGCACTGTTACACGAGCTGTTTTCATTATGTAAATGGTCTTGACTTGCCCAGTGCGAAAGAAAATTTGCTGAAAGATTTCTTAAGTCTTCAGCCTACGTTTCAGTGGACAAAAGCTTATAGCAATTATTTTATTGAATATTTGGGATGTGATATTGCAAAATAAGTAAAAAATGAATTTTCTTTGCTGTTCTACATTCTTTTTAACATTGAATATAAATGGATATTTAATCAAATGGCTACTCAACATCATTATTTTTCCTTGGTAATAAAAGGAAAATTTCAATTGCATCAATTCAAATTGTCAGCAAACCAGGCATCCTGATGATTGATAGTGACTATTTACCTTTAGCCGGGCATTTATTTCACTGATATTAAATTTTTCTTTTTAGCGACGATGCTATAAATCTGTAACATAAACAAATAGCAATAACTCTTGATGTACCTTTTTCCGTATGTGATTTTGAATTTGTTGTATAGTGCTGAACTTCTTAAATTCGGCTCAAATGAAGACAGAGTACAGTATCAAGTTTATTTCGGTATTTATTAATATATGTGTTAGACAAATGGGTACTTTCTGCAAAATACGTGTTTCTGGAAGGAATTTTCTTTATATCTGAGTTCTTGGCCTTTTTTTCATTGATTTTTTTAAATCAGAATGTAAAGAAGAATTTTGAAAATCAATTTTCTTTTCCATAAATTGATAGTTTTTAATCTTGTTGAAAGAACTAATTTTAAATGTGGTTATCTTCACTATTTTGCTGCCTATCTGAAAGAACCAAAAATCCCCATCTTTGGTGTCTTCTGCCACCTCTTGCACTTAGAATTGCGTGTAAATTCTTACAGAAGGATTTTTGTTTGTTGAATTGATTTGATTTAAATTAGTGTTATTTGTAGGAGGGATGTATATTTCATTTGTGTCCCCAAATTAATATATCTTTTTTCCCTCTTTTCTTGCATTGTCTGGTGTTTTCTGTCATTAATATTTTCATATACCCTATCTTTATATTTCCTATCTACCCCATCGCATGTCCTTAAAAAGGTATATGAATTCATATAGAAAGGTTTTTGTCGATTTGAATTAAATTAGCGTTATTTATAGGAAAAACATGTTAAATTTTATTGCTGCCAAGAAATCGCATTTTCTTAAACACAGATTTTACAATCACCCGAAAATTCAATTCTTTTTTTCAAAAATTAATAATTTTTTGGCTTGTTGAAAGAACTATTGGTAGAATGGATTTGACATCCAGTTATCTGCACTATTTTACTGACTTTCTGAAGGAATCTAAAGTTTTAAAATTTTAGGATTTTTTGTGATTACTTAATATATTTTTCAAGTACTCCCTCTCTGTCCATCTCATGCCCTTAGAAGGATATGTAAATTCTTAACGAAGCATTCTTTTTGTTGATAATTATGATAGGATTTCCTTGGAGCCATTACTAATG
Organism: Caerostris extrusa; assembly: GCA_021605095.1. Lineage (NCBI taxonomy): Eukaryota > Metazoa > Arthropoda > Arachnida > Araneae > Araneidae > Caerostris > Caerostris extrusa. Next base: position 35,390 of record BPLR01015782.1, read on the forward strand.
CCTAATTTTCTTCAAGATGTTATATTTTTTAATTATAACTTAAGTTATAATTTTATAAATGATTTCATTTTGAAATTTATTTTATTATAACATGCATTGCATCATGAAATGTTTGCATCGCATTGGCAAATAATGCCATCTGGTCCATCCTCCACATAGTGCTGTAAAAATTGTGCCTAAATAATGCTGGGGCAGAATAAGCAAAGTTTATCTTTGTTTGCCATGTTGTTGCGTGCATATAAACTCGTTTTATACATACAAAATTTTTGAAGTTTACAGGTCGGTATACGAAAGTTTATTGCAATGCTGTATTTTTATTAAAAGGTAAGATATCTCTAATTGTTATTTGTATTTAACTTTGTATATTTTTCACAAATTATAATTATTCAGATGAAGGTTTAAACTGGAAAAGAATGTGACATAAATTTGTTTGCTTTTATGCTAAATATTGAGCCTTCTGTAAGTTTTAAAACTTGTTGAAATTTAGATGGAAGAATCAGTGTAAGTATTCTTCAAATCAAAAATAATACCTGATATTAAAGTTTTATTTTTTTGAAATGAATTCAATTTTAAATGCTTTTTTAATACTGCACTGAAACAAGAATTTGTCACTGTGGCAAATAACTAGACAGAACAGTGCTATAAAAAAATGTGCCTGAATCAATCTGTCGGAAGGAAAGCAAAGATCATCTTTATTTCTTAAGTTGTTGCATACATACAAACTTGTTTTGGAGGAAATTTTCTGATTAAGTAAGTGCAAATTAATGATTTCACGAATTGAGTGGTTTTGTGGGAAAATGGTTTCAAATAGCAAAATAACTTGGAAAATATTCTATGTATTGGTGTAATATTTTTAATAACTTTTTTTCTGAAATTGTTTTTAATTTGTAAAATGTTTGATAGTTACTAGAATATTTTTCTATAGTTAGTTATTCTTTAACAAATTTATTAAAATTATATATGTAATTCAGTAGCTTCTAAAAAATTGCCTTTAAGTTTTGCCGTTATTTCAAGTAAAAAAATATTTTTAGTTTGGTGATTTCCATGGAATAGTCTATCAGGATTTTTCGACCCCCAAAATAAAAATAACATTATATAATTAGCTTCATGACTCTCTGAGCGTACCATATATTAAG
>BPLR01015783.1:0-37138 GCA_021605095.1 Caerostris extrusa
TTGAAGAAGAGAAAAACATGAGAACACGGTCTTTGTGATGAAAGAGATTATTCATGTTTTTTTTTTCCATCTCTTATCTTTATTTACAAAATATTGTTATCAAAAGAAAAATATTGAAGAAAGATGAGAATAAATAAAAAAAAAAAAAGGAGAAAGAAGGTGAGAAAGGAAGGAGAATTTTATTTGGAAAATAAAAAGCAGGAGAATAAGCTCGGAAAGATTTGAAGAGTTCAGGTGGTTTCTTCGCCATCTCATTTGAATTCCAATAAAAGTGCTTTTTTCTTGGATTAATTCGATTTTCTTTTCGTGTTTTGATACTTGTAATAAAATAATTTTTGTGAATAAAAGCATATCAAGAGGCAGATTTTATTTTGCTATGGGAGAAAGTCTTGCCTTTGTAAATTTTGTTTATTTTGGGAAATAAATTTTTAACGTTTCACAAAATGAAAGAATACGCAATTAAATGAAAATATTATAGTTTGAAAAATCTGAGAAACATTCTTAAACTTAAACTTAAATAAAATGTAATCTGATGCATTTTATTGCTGCTATATAGTTATCCCATAAATAAAATGTTAAAAACATGAAAATAAATAAAGTGGATATTGGGCTAATATTTATGTGAAAGCTTGTTTAAAAAATAAATATATTATTGTGTACTTTTATCATCAACAATGACACTAATACATATTTACATATATTAATTTTTTTAAGACTTGGGGTTTCTTATTGTATAATCCCATTTCTTGCGATCTAGACCTGTTGGTGTTGCCAATTTTAAGGATAAAAACTGGAATGACACTAACTCTCCAACATAATTTTACATAGTACTGTCCTGGTCTTATTGAATTTTGGCTGTTTTGTGTGTAATTCTAATTGGGCTGTCCACCATAGTCTGTTGGTGGTCATGTATAAGTATGACGTAGTATAAAAAGAACAAGCCCAATTTCGTGGAAAGTCGACAAGTTATCTCGAACCCAAAGTTTCTTTGTCGATGAAAAGAAGAATGATATCAATAAAGTTGTCGTAATGTATTTGCATATGCGATTTCGTTACAAATTTATATTTTTGGTGAGCCCTTTCTAAATTTAATAAATACTGCTTGTATGTACAAAATTTTAGAAAGTTAGGGGATTCGAGATTTCTTTATAAAATTGTGTAAATAAATCTTATTTTGCATTAATATCCTTCCATTGGAAAGGAATATTTGAACCTTACTTCCATACTGGGGTGTGTTCATTCAAAAACTAGAGGGGTATAACTTTTACCCACAACCGCAAAAGATGCTCTAAGTACAGAAATGTAGTGTACTGCAGTATTGATACAAAATGTATGAAATATAATTAATAAAAAATATGATTGATATTTCTTTGTTCATTTAAAAAATATTTCTTTGTTTATTTTTAAAAATGTTTTCGACAGTTAAAATTTCGTATTGCATTAACTTCATCTCGTTATCATTTCACGTTTTCCATTATAATCCATGGTAATTAACTGTAGTATTCAACCTGCACATGTCAATTAAATTCTAATAGATACATGCCTTATCACTTTTGAAATGCATGGACTGACTAAAAAATAATAATTAATTTCTAACTTTAAACATTAAAACTAAATGGAAAGAGAAGTTGAATGAACAAATTTTAATGACAATTTAAATGAACTAATACCATAAAAAAATTAACTTTCCCAAATATATCCAGTTTACAAACTGCATGCAAAAAGCCTTCATTACAAAACGATATCCGAGAATGTTTTTAATGATAGATGAATTTAAAATCGTATTTTAAAGCTCTTTTAATTAGCCAGAATCTGAAAATCTCTTCATTAGCAAGTGAAACAAAAGTAACAAATAGTTACCTGATTTATTCATTGTTTTAATATATGTTTCTAGTGAAATCGGAGAAGGAAAAAAATGGTGCGAATAATCCCATTTATCATTGGACCGGAAAAAATATATTTCAAAACCAGAAACTGAGTCGTCGGTAGCTTTACGTTTCAGAATCATTAGTCATTACAACTTATTGAGTTCTAAGATGAATGTTTCTAATTGGTGAGAAATTGTTTCTCTTGTATTAATGCTTTTGATCCATTTGCATTCAGAAACATTAATTTTTTTTTTTTTTTGCTCTTTATTCTAAACTTCCGAAAAAGTTTTGAAATGCTGAAGAATCTTATAAAAGCTTTTGGACTTTAATCGTTCTGTTTTGTTTCGGGAAAAGTTTAAACTTTTTGTAAAACTTAAGTTGTTGGGACTAATTAAAAATGAGCAGCATTTATAATTTTTAAATCGTAGTATTATTATGAATGAGAAGGAAACTTTGTTAGCCTTTTCAATAAATTTTCTTCTTTGAGAACTTTTAAGAATTTAAAAATAAATCTATCAAATATATTTTTGAAATTTATATCAGCTGCTGACAATATGCAATATTTTATTTTCTCAAAGACTTCTAATACATTCGTAATTTTTTTCTAAAATTTATGAGTTAGAATTTATGATTTGCAGACCAAAATAATTCCTTTTTGTTTATCTCCTTAGTGTTTGTTACTAATAATTGCAAATCTGTTTTTGTTTTAATTTTTTGATACTTTAAGGTGCACAAAAATATTATTTTTGATTTTTTATATGATTCTATGGTGCTTTTTAAATTTAAATGGTATAAGAGTAAATTTATTTTATATTTTGTTTCTTAACTCGCATTGTGAAGCAGCAACATCTAGACCAAGTCCAGCTGTCTAGTGGCCAATGGCTAGCGCTCTGCTCTTTGAGTTCTAAGATGAGTGTTTTTCTTATTAGTGAGAAATTGTTTTCTTGTATTAATGCTTTTGATCCATTTGCATTTAGAAACAGTAATTATTCAATTCCTTCTGTTAGCTCACGCTCTCCCTATATATATCTTGTTCAAATTTTCAATCGTTAATAAAATACTTTTTATTCATCCACTCATGTTCAAATACATTTTCTTTAAACTTGGAGTGGATGACACTTGATGTTAATGCAGTTTTTTTCAAATATTAATTAATTCATTAAATTTAATTAATTGGTTTTTTTTTTTTTTTAGATTTAAGCTGAATGTATAAGCAATAAATGGCGCCAGATAAACATACAATTATTTGTAAAGAACTTTCTGCAATAGAATGAAAAAAGAGTAGGAATTGACTTAAAAAATTTTTTTTTTATATTACTTGTTTTTATTCTTTATTCTAAATTTCGAAAAGTTCTGGTGACGATGAAATACAAAGGAATCTTATAAAAGATTTTGGACTTTAATCGTTCTGTTTTGTTTTAAGAAAAGTATAAACTTTTGTAAAACTTTCCATGTTGGAACTAAATAAAAATGAGAAGCATTTTAAAATGGAAGTATTCTTATGGAGGAGAATTAAACTTTAGCTTTTCAATAAAAGTTATTTTTTGAGAACTTTTAAGAATTTAAAAAACAAATCTATCAAATATAACTTTTGAAATTTATATCAGCTGTTTCCAATATACAACATTTTCTTTTCCCCAAAACTTCTAAAACATTCGTGATTTTCTCTGAAATTTATAATCTGTAGCCCAAAATAACTCGTTTTGCTTATTTACTTACTGTTTGGCAGCTTGATGTAACCGTTGGTATCACAGGCTTCAGGTTCGAATTCTGGCGGCGACATGGATGTTTGTTAATGGTTCGGAATACACGTTTAAAATAATATCTGAACTTTATATTTATTAATTGATATATCATATTGCAATTTTGTTTTTCATTGTTCAGTTTTTTTTTTTTTTTTTTTTTTTTTTGCATATCATGCAATTTGGTTTTCATTTATTAAACAAAAATATTGTGTTAGAAAATTTTTTTCTCAACACATACCAATAAAAGCCATATTATACCTTAAATATGTTAAGCTGACCAAGAAATTGATTCCAGATATATTTATCCCTAGATAAATATTTTGTTTCTCTGAATTTGTAAAAAAAATGTTAACTTATAATAAATAGATACTTATTGATCAAAATCTATATCAGTTGATGTCAAATAAATTATTAAAGATATTTTTTGGATTGCATCGTAGACTTGTGACTCGATTGCAGTATTGTGGTTATTCATAATACAATTATTATGCCTATTTGTAATATATTATCTTTGTAACTTATTCATTATCACAAAAAAATCATAATTACAAAAAATAATAGCAATAAGAATTTTTCCATTTTATAATTTGGCTGAATTCTTCTTCTTCATAGTGTTTTAGGATGTTGTCAAATAATCAATTTAGAATTCTTCTTCATATTGTTATAGGATGTTGTCAAATAATCAATTTAGAATTCTTCTTCATATTGTTATAGGATGTTGTCAAATAATCAACTTAGAATTCTTCTTCATATTGTTATAGGATATTGTCAAATAATCAATTTAGAATTCTTCTTCCTAGTGTTACAGGATGTTGTCAAATAATCAATTTGAATTCTTCTATTCATCATTAAGGATGTTATAACAATAATCAACTTAGAATTCTAAGTTCTTCCTAGTGTTATAGGATGTTGTCAAATAATCAATTTAGAATTCTTCTTCCTAGTGTTATAGGATGTTGTCAAATAATCAACTTAGAATTCTTCTTCCTAGTGTTACAGGATGTTGTCAAATAATCAACTTAGAATTCTTCTTGATATTGTTATAGGATGTTGTCAAATAATCAATTTAGAATTCTTCTTCCTAGTGTTATAGGATGTTGTCAAATAATCAATTTAGAATTCTTCTTCTATTGTTATAGGATGTTGTCAAATAATCAACTTAGAATTCTTCTTCCTAGTGTTATAGGATGTTGTCAAATAATCAACTTAGAATTCTTCTTCCTAGTGTTACAGGATGTTGTCAAATAATCAATTTAGAATTCTTCTTCATATTGTTATAGGATGTTGTCAAATAATCAACTTAGAATTCTTCTTCATAGTGTTATAGGATGTTGTCAAATAATCAATTTAGAATTCTTCTTCATATTGTTGTAGGATGTTGTCAAATAATCAACTTAGAATGCTTCTTCATAGTGTTATAGGATGTTGTCAAATAATCAACTTAGAATTCTTCTTCCTAGTGTTACAGGATGTTGTCAAATAATCAATTTAGAATTCTTCTTCATATTGTTATAGGATGTTGACAAATAATCAACTTAGAATTCTTCTTCTAGTGTTATAGGATGTTGACAAATAATCAATTTAGAATTCTTCTTCCTAGTCATATAGGATCCTATAACATCCTAGAATTCTTCTTCCTAGTGTTATAGGACATTGTCAAATAATGAATTTAGAATTCTTCTTCATATTTTGACAACATTATAGGATGTTGTCAAATAATCAATTTAGAATTCTTCTTCCTAGTGTTATAGGGGGTTGTCAAATAATCAACTTAGAATTCTCTTCCTAGTTTTATAGGATGTTGTCAAATAATCAATTTAGAATTCTTCTTCCTAGTGTTATAGGATGTTGTCAAATAATCAATTTAGAATTCTTCTTCCTAGTGTTATAGGATGTTGCCAAATAATCAATTTAGAATTCTTCTTCCTAGTGTTATAGGATGTTGTCAAATAATCAATTTAGAATTCTTCTTCATATTGTTATAGGATGTTGTCAAATAATCAACTTAGAATTCTTCTTCCTAGTGTTATAGGATGTTGTCAAATAATCAATTTAGAATGCTTCTTCCTAGTGTTATAGGATGTTGTCAAATAATCAATTTAGAATTCTTCTTCCTAGTGTTATAGGATGTTGTCAAATAATCAACTTAGAATTTCTTCTTCATATTGTTGTAGGATGTTGTCAAATAATCAATTTAGAATTCTTCTTCCTAGTGTTATAGGATGTTGTCAAATAATCAACTTAGAATTCTTCTTCCTAGTGTTACAGGATGTTGTCAAATAATCAATTTAGAATTCTTCTTCATATTGTTATAGGATGTTGTCAAATAATCAATTTAGAATTCTTCTTCCTAGTGTTATAGGGGGTTGTCAAATAATCAACTTAGAATTCTCTTGATATTTTTATAGGATGTTGTCAAATAATCAATTTAGAATTCTTCTTCCTAGTGTTATAGGATGTTGTCAAATAATCAATTTAGAATTCTTCTTCCTAGTGTTATAGGATGTTGCCAAATAATCAATTTAGAATTCTTCTTTCCTAGTGTTGTAGGATGTTGTCGAATAATCAATTTAGAATTCTTCTTCATATTGTTATAGGATGTTGTCAAATAATCAACTTAGAATTCTTCTTCCTAGTGTTATAGGATGTTGTCAAATAATCAATTTAGAATGCTTCTTCCTAGTGTTATAGGATGTTGTCAAATAATCAATTTACAATTCTTCTTCCTAGTGTTATAGGATGTTGTCAAATAATCAACTTAGAATTCTCTTGATATTGTTATAGGATGTTGTCAAATAATCAATTTAGAATTCTTCTTCCTAGTGTTATAGGATGTTGTCAAATAATCAATTTAGAATTCTTCTTCCTAGTGGTATAGGATGTTGTCAAATAATAATCAACTTGGCTAATATATCTATGACGGCATATGATCTACATATATGTAACTACTTTCTAATTTAGGACATTGTTGTCAAACAAAAATATAAAAATGGCTCAAGTTTTAAAAAAATGAAATTAAAAGATGGAACGTCTCATAACTTTCAGGAACTAGAGTACAAAAAAATGTTTTGACCTGAAGGAAATCTATTTATTTCTTGGCATTCATTGGAATTTTTCAGTCAAAACATTTATTCAATTATTTGTATATTTACGATTTGAGATATGTCTTGATTTCACTATGTAACTTATTCAAAAGCAGCATTATAAAAATGAGTATACGTATTAGTCATTTATTAACTCACTTTCTATTTATACCACATTAGAATCAGCGAAATCACAAAATACTGCACGCAAATCAACTTACTTCCCCCAGAAATTCCATCTAATCCGACTCCTGTAATTGAAATCCCTTGCCATGCGAATCCTCCTTGTCCTTCCAAGCATTTCTGATATGCCTTTTCGCCGCAATCAAACTCTTCGCCGCGCATAGCTGGGCTGAGGCAAGAAAAATTCCTCAGTGGTTGCCGGTCGAGACATAATCAACCAGCATAATGTGGCGCATCCAATAAGCTAATGGCCTAGAAAAGGTTTGTTTCTAAGTCGTATCGTTATGAGGAAGGCTTTTGGGTATGTGGGATTTTCTATCCTTCTTCTAGGAAGATTCGGGACAAGAGCTTCCTAAATCCTGGCTTATCTTTCCTAGGATGGTATCCTCTGTTGAATGACATGGAGAGATTTAAAGGTTTTTTTCGGATGGGAATTTATTATAAGAGGATTGAGATTAGATGAGGACTGTATTACGAAAACTCGGAAGGAGATTTTAAAGCGTGTGTACCTACTTGATTACAGAATAAGTTGAATGATTATGGTGATGTAAAAGTTATTTAGTGAGACTTTAAATTGTTTACTTGGTGCTTGGCGTTATTTTTTTTTTATATGTTGCCAAAAAACTTGCATGATACTTAGTTAAATGAGGATGAAAATGATCATGTAGGTGAGATATGGCTAAATGGTTACATATCTTTGAATATATACCTTTAAATAAGAAAGTTAATTTAAAACAAGATATTTATTTAGACGTGTTTTTAACTTTGAGGTTGTTCGTTTTCATGGTTTTTGAATTTAATGTTTGTATACAAATACTGAATTTAATATAGGCCTAATCTTATAAATTGTGAATTCATTTATTTATTTCAATTATTTATAAAATAGTAGTTAATTATGCATAATCATCCTCATCATCATTATCATCAGGGCGCGGCGCCCTTATGGTGTGCTAAGGCCGGTTGTTTATTGTCTGATTCCAAAACATGAGATATTTTCTTTCTACTGGGTAAGATTTCCTGCCCTACGCACAAGGCTCTGCAGTCATATTAGTCCGGGGCCTACAGTTTAAAGTGGAGTCCGACCCCACTATAATCCTCCAAGAGATCATCGAGACTCGGAAGTCAAAACCTGTAGCATCGAGAACCAGATAGCTAGTCGCTCGACCATCAGGCCTCCAGAAATTATTATACAAGAAAAAAATGTTTTGCCTTTAGAAAATCTATTGCTTCGCATTCAATGGAATTTTCTCATCAAAATATTAATTAATTATTCGTATATTTACGATTTTGAGATATTTCTAGATTTCATTATATAAATTATTTTATACAGCAGTATTATAAAAATGATTGTACGTATTAGTCATTTATTAACTCACATTCAATTTATCCTACATTAGAATCAGCGAAACCACGAAATACTACACGCAAATCCACACTTCCCCCAAACTCCATCTAATCCGACTCCTGTAATTGAAATCCCTTTGCAATGCGAATCCTCCCTTGTCCTTCCAAGCAGTTCTGATATGCCTCTTCGCCGTAATCAAAGTTCTCACAGCACATAACTGGGTTGACGCAAGAAAAAAATTCCTCAGTGGTTGCCGGTCGACATATAATCAACGAACATAATGTGGCGCATCGAATGGGCTAATGACCTAGAAAATGGTTTCTTTCTAAGCCGTGTCGTTATGAGGCAGGGCTTTGGGTATGTGGGATTTTCCATCCTTTGAGGAAGGTTCGGGACAAGAGCTTCCTAAATCCTGGCTTATCTATCCTGGGATGGTATCCGCTGTCGAAGGACATGGAGGGTTTTGAAGGATTTTTTTTTCGGATGGGAATTTATTGTAAGAGGATTGAAATTAGATGAGGTCTGTGTTACGAAAACTCGAAAGGTGATTTTAAAGTCTGTCCAATTGGTAATAGAATAAGTTAAGTGATTATGGTGATGTAAAAGTTATTTAGGAGACTAAATTGTTTACTTAATGTTTGTTTTTTCATTGTTTGTGTGTTGACAAAACGATTTTATGATGCCTAGTTAAATGATAATGATAATGTAGGAGTAATAGTGTTAAATGCTTAAATATATAGTTTAAATAAGAAAGTTAATTTAAAGTACGATATTTTTTATAGATGCTGTTTTCAAATTTTCCATTTTTTTCACAGTTTTTGAATTCAATGTTTGTATACATCTCAATCTGAATTTAATGTTGGTTTAATTTGATAAATTTTGAATTCATTTATTTATTTCAAATATTTATGTAATAGTAGTTAATTGTGCATAATCATCATCATCATCATCTTCAGTGGAGCAAAAGCCCAAGATGGGCCAAGGTTGTCTGCCAGATTTCGAAACATAAGATATATTCTTTACACGGGGTAGAGTTGTCTGCCCTACGCACAACGCTCTACAGCCATATTAGACCGCGACCTACAATATAAAGTGGTTTCCAAACCACTACAAACACCCATGGCATCACCGAGACTCAAAACGTGAAATCTGTGGCACCGAGAGGCAGAGCGCTAGTCACTCGGCCATCAGGCCCTCAAAAATTAAAATACAAGGAAAAAATGTTTTTCCTTTAGAAAATCTATTGATTAGCATTCTATGGATTTTTGTCTTCAAAACATTTATTAATTATTTGCATATTTATCATTTCAGGTATTTCTAGATTTCATTATGTAACTTATTCTGCAGCATTATTATGAAAATGATTATACATATTAATTTATTTATTAACTCACCTTGTACTTATTATATTAGAATCAGCGAAACCCCGAAATACTACAGACAAATCCACTCACTTCCCCGAAATTCCACCTAATCCGACTCCTGTAATTGAAATCCCTTACCATGCGAATCCTCCTTGTCCTTCCAAGCATTTCTGATATGCCTCTTCGCCGCAATCAAACTTCTCGCAGCACATAGCTGGGCTGATGCAAGAAAAAATTCTTCAGTGGTTGCTGGTCGACATATAATCAACCAGCATAATGTGGCGCATCGAATAAGCTAATGGCGCAGAAAATGGGTTGTTTCTAAGCCGTATCGTTATGAGGCAGGGCTTTGGGTACGTGGGATTTTCCATCCTTCTTTGAGGAAGGTTCGGGACAAGAGCTTCCTAAATCCTGGCTTATCTATCCTGGGATGGCATCCTATGTTGAAGGACATGGTGGGATTTAAAGGATTTTTTTGGAGGGCAATTTATTGTAAGAGGATTGAGATTAGATGAGGACAGCATTACGAAAACTCGAAAGGAGATTTTAAAGTTTGTGTACTTACTTGGTAATAGAATAAGTTAAGTGATTATGGTGATATAAAAGTTATTTAATGAGACTTTAAATTGCTTACTTGGTGCTTGGTTTTATTTTTATACTTGCATGATACTTAGTTAAATGAGGAGGATCATGTACGTGAGATATGGTTAAATGTTTTCATATCTTTGAATATATACCTTTATACCTTTGAAAAGAAAGTTAATTTAAAACAAGATATTTATTTAGACTTGTTTTTAACTTTCCATTCTTTTTCATGGTTTTGAATTTAATGTTTGTATACAAATACTGAATTTAATATAGGCCTAATCTTATAAATTTTAAATTCATTTATTTATTACAATTATTTATAAAATAGTAGTTAATTATGGATAATCATCATCAGCGACGCCCTTATGGCTGATTGATTATTGCCAGATTCCGAAACACAAGATATTTTCTTTTATGGGGCAAGCGTTTTGTGTCCTACCACATTTATGCCTCTACAATCATATTCGACCGGAACCTATAGTTTAAAGCGGTTTCCGAACCATTATAATCCTGGATGGGATCGCCGAGACTCGAAATCAAAACCTGTTTTAGCACCGAGAAACCAGAGCTATTCCTCGGCCATCAGGCCTCCAGAAATTATTATATAAAAAAAAATGTTTTGCCTTTAGAGAATCTATTGGTTCATATTCAATGGATAATTGTCTTCAAAACATTTATTCATCATTCTTATATTTACGATTTGAGGTATTTCTATACTTCATTATGATACTTATTCTACATCAGAACTATTATAAAAATGGTTATCCATATTAGTCATTCATTAACTCACCTTCCATTTATCCTACATTAGAATCAGCGAAACCACAAAATACTACACGCAAATCCACAAACTTCCCCGAAATTCCATCTAATCCGACTACTGTAAGTGAAATCCCTTTGCCATGCGAATCCTCCTTGTCCTTCCAAGTATTTCTGATATGCCTCTTCGCCGTAATCAAAGTTCTCGCCGCGCATAGCTGGGCTGATGGAAGAAAAATCCTCAGTGGTTTGCCGGTCGAGATATAATCAACCAGCATAATGTGGCGCATCAAAAGCTAATGGCCTAGAAAATGGTTTGTTTCTAAGCCGTATCGTTATGGGGAAGGTTTAGGGTGCGTTGGAGTTTCCATTCTTCTTTGAGGAAGGTTCGGGACAAGAGCTTCCTAAATCCCTGGCTTATCTATCCTACGATGGTATCCTCTGTTGACATGGAGGGGATTTAAAGGATTTTTTTTTCGGAGGAATTTTTGTAAGAGGATTGAGATTAGATGAGGACTGTGTTACGAAAACTCGAAAGGAGATTTTAAAGCCTGTGTACTTACTTTGTAATAGAATAAGTTAAGTGATTATGGTGATATAAAAGTTATTTAGTGAGACTTTAAATTGTTTACTTGGCGTTTGCATGATACCTAGTTAAATAAGTATGATGATGATAATGTAGGTGAGATATAGTTAAATTGTTAAATACATTTGAATAAGAAAGTTCATTTAAAACAAGATATTTTTGTAGACGTGGTTTCTAACTTTCCATTCTTTTTCACAGTTTTTGAATTAATATTGGTATAAAAAAGCTGAATTTAATGTAGGCCTAATTTGATAAATTTTTTAATACATTTATTTATTTCAAATATATAATTAATAGTAGTTAATTATGCATAATCATCATCAGTGGCGCAAAAGTCCATTGTGGGCCAAGGCTGTCCGTCTACTGTCAGATTCCGAAACATCAGATATTTTCTTTTTACGGGGTAGCGTTTTCTGTCCTACGCACAACGCTCTGCAATCATATTAGACCGGGAGCTATAGTTTAAAGTGATTTCCGAACCACTACAAATGCCAAATACATCGCCGAGACTCGAATCCGAAAAACCTGTTTTGCCTAGAGCCAGGGTCCTGGGACATCATCCAGACCCTCCAGAAATTATTATCCAAGGAAAAAAAGTTTTTGCCTTTTAGAAAATCCAAAGCAAAATTGATTCATATTCAATGGATAATTGTCTTCAAAACATTTATTCATCATTTTTATATTTACGATTTGAGGTATTTCTATACTTCATTATGTTACTTATTCTACATCAGTATTATAAAAATGTTGGTACGTATTATTAAATCACCTTCCATTTATCCTACATTAGAATTAGGCAGGAAACCACAAAATACTACACTCAAATCCACTTCCCTGAAATTCCACCTAATCGACTACTGCAATTGAAATCCTTTGCAATGCGAATCCTCCTTGTCCCTCAATTATTTCTGATATGCCTCTTCGCCGTAATCAAAGTTCTCGCCGCGCATAACTGGGCTGACGGAAGAAAAATCCTCAGTGGTTGCCGGTCGCATATAATCAAGCCAGCATAATGTGGCGCATCGAATGAGCTAATAGTCTAGAAAATGGTTTGCTTCTAAAAGCCGTATCGTTATGGGGCAGACTCTGGGTACGTTGGAGTTTCCATTCTTCTTTGAGGAAGATTCGGGACAACAGCTTCCTAAATCTGGCTTATCTATCCTGGGATGGTATCCTCTGTTGAAGGACATGGAGGGATTTAAAGGATTTCTTTCGGAGGGGGAATTTTTTGTAAGAGGATTGAGATTAGATGAGGACTGTTACGAAAACTCGAAAGGAGATTTTAAAGCGTGTGTACTTACTTTGTTAATAAGTTAAGTGATTACGGTGATGCAAAAGTTAATTAGAGAATGTTTATTTTTTTTACTTCATGTTTTATATGTTGCCAAAACGCTTTTATGATACTTAGTTAAATGATGATAATATAAGGAGATATGGTTAAATATGTATCTTTGAATAAGAAAGTTAATTTCTTTTGTAGATGTTGTTACTAACTTTCCATTCGTTTTTTACAGTTTATGAATTTAATGTTCGTATGCAAAATCGGAATTTAAAGTGGGCCTAATTTGATAAATTTTGAGTTCATTTATTTATTTCAAATATTTATATAGTAGTAGTTAATTAGGCATAATAGTAATATTAATTTTTTTTCTGTTTAGTATCTATTTGTAATACATTGTAACAGCAGTTTACTAAAAAATGAAAGCTAAAATGCAGAAAAAATCTTTACAACATTTTTCTTCCTCATTGGGGGAACAGACCCATGATGGGCCCAGAATCGGTCTGCCGACTGGCAGATTTCGCTGTTCGCTTTTTAACCAGGAGCACTTTTTAAATATTTTATTTATACAGTTAAAAAGTAAATTATGTTAATATTGCTTCTTTTAACTTCAGAAATTGTAAAAGTTATTATTATTTACGATTTTTGTTAGACAACGGTGAGCCATATATTCTGTATATACAACGAACAGCACGTTAATGTGACATGAACGGAGTAGATTGCTTTCTAGGGAAATTGTTAGGAGTAATTGACCTGCTTTTGCGTGTCATATAAGAGAAATTCTGGTAAAATTCACCTAGCAAATAATTGCCGATGCAAGTTGCTCAGCATCGCCACTCAGTCTGCTAATTTCCGAAAATAAGTTCTCTGGACGTTGGTACCCCAGACTTCAGGTCCGAATCCTGGTGGTGGCATGGATGTTTGTTGGTTCGGAACTCACGCTAAACTGCAGGTCCCAGTCTAATCAACCTAAAGTGTGCAACAAAAATGACCACAAGGGCGAACAAATCAACCAACCAACAACAAAGCAGTGACTATAAAAATACTTTTTGCTTACGGTTTTCGAAACTGAGACCTCCAGTTTCCTAGTAGACTTTACTTCTTATCATTTAGCTATGAGTCTATCCTAATCATTTATTTAATAGCTATAATAATAATGAATAAAATTCGTCATCATTGGCACCAACGGCCTATGGTTAGGACAAAACTGTCTGCTCGTAGACAGATTTCAAGACAATAGATAGTTTTTGTTTTACGGCGTAGGGTTGTCAGCCATATAACTTACAGCCAAATGAGACTTTGAACTACAATTTAAGATGGATCCCGAACTACTATAAACAAACATGGCATCTACGGGACTTGAACCGGAAGCCTGTGGCACCGAGTGCCAGAGCGCTAATCACTCGGCCATTAGACCCAAAATAAATATTAATACTAAATAATCGTATTTTTAATTAATAACGAATATTCACTGATGACAAATAACCATTATTATTATTTCACAATGATTAAACATTAATAGTTCACATGTGGATCAAATTTTAAATTAACAAAGAAGAATATCTTTATATTTTCTCACATTAAAGCGAGCGTGAAAAATAAATCATTCATTTTTAGTATTAAATCATCTTCTTTTCTTAATAAATGGAACAATTATATAAAAAAAAAATCATCAAATTTCTAAACTTTTTCTGTTTAACGATGATATATTTTTCTCTTTTTTTAATCTCCTTATACTTAAATAAAATTAATTATTTCACTTTAAATTGATTGAACAAACAAAGGAATTCATTAAAATGTTACAACGACCTTCAAAAGATCGCTGTAGGATTTTTTAATGAATACTAATACAATTTTTATATTTTCTTTTTGCAAAAAGTTGGTTTCCTCAGATTAAAATAATGGGATGTTATTTAATCATATTATTTGAATATAGTAAAAAATAGTGCAGACAATGTTTGCTTTTGAACTCGAAAATTTGTAATATACATAATATTAAATGGCACTTAAGAGAAAACTTTGTAGTTACACATTATTAAAATGAATTACAAATTATTTGAATTTCTTTTTAATTCACTTTAAAATATTTGTCCCTAGAAAATTTTTATTATTTTACTTTCTATACATATATATATACACAATAAAGACATTTAAAAATGTTTCGTAATTGTGCAAATATTAATTTTCCCTTAGTAAATTTTTTATGCAAAAATTTAAATTAGGTTGTTAACTAAGTGGTTTTGGTCATTATGATTTGAATAAAATATTTAATATGGAAATTGGTTTAAAAACTTTCATTAATTAATATTCCGCTTTTTATGTGTTATTATGCATATTTTTAACTCCATAAAAGGAATGTGTTAGAATTAAATAAAAATTAAATATTCAATAATACCAAACTTTAATTCTAGAAATTGTTTTTTATTATTTTAAATTTTTTAATTTTCAAATGTTAAAAATATATCAATTGCATATGTTACATAAACTTACGTGTTTCTTAAGGAGTGATTTCTATAGCTGCATTCATATGGCAGTGGCAATGCAAGTTATATGGCATTTCCTAAAGCCACCAAGCGTTGTCTATTGAAATATAGCAATACTAACTGAACTTATTGTTATATAAACTGGTATAATGGTATAATATATTTATTATATTATAATAAATATATTATAATGGTCCATAATCTTTATTAAATTTGTACTGTCAAAAAAGCATCATCTATGTTAGAATCTCAACTTATTGTGCAGTTTTATTTAAAATCAAATAACATATGTGATTGTTAAAATTAAAATCTGGGGAATTTATATGAACATTTAGTAATGTTCAGTCCACATATATATGCCGGTACTTACTCAATATCCACAGCCAATCCTGGATGCAATGTTACTCCCGACATTACGAGAATATTAACCAAGTTCAATAGGCATAGGAATATTAGAATCACCAACAATAATCTTAAAATAGTTCTATTTTTCGATTAACTAAGCTCTCACCCACCATTCAATTAGTATTCTGGTTAATTCTATTGTATAGACATGGCATCAGCTGTGTTAGTATTTTATTCGTATTTGTGCATATCATTTTTGTATGAATCATGCGTTTCACTGCATGTACATTTATACATAAGTACATTTATTGTCCCTATCACTTATTAATTAATCAAATAAATTAATCAATAAATTCAAATAAATTCAAAAATCAAAATGAATACAATCAAATAAAAATCAAAATGATTAAAATTAACTTCTTCAGGAACACTGGAATTATTAATGCATTTTTTATTACTTTAGTTGTAAGATTAACTTAAGTTACTTAACTTAGTTGTTCTACAGAATACGGTTAAGACGTAACAGACCTCATATGACAGACCTCATATCAGAACTTCATATTCATATACCGGGATCTCGTATAATCGATGGATGGCCAACTGGATAGCGCTCTGCCCTTTGGTATCACAGGCTTCAGATTCGAATCTTGGCGATGGCATGGAGGTTTGTGAGTGGTTCGGAAACCACTTTAGACTGTAGGCCCCTGTCTAATTCACCTAAAGTGTGCACAAAATGACCATAGAGAGACAAACCAAACATATAATCGAACTACTATTATGTTAATATTAACAAAGAATATTGTGATTACAATTGATGAGGAAGTTGTCATTGACTGAAACAAATGTATTATTGAAATTTGGAAGCGTGAATATATTCCTCATATTTGGTTTAATGTGGTATTGCGTGTTTTCATTTATCATGGAATTTTTGAGATCAAATAAATAAATACTAATTTTGAAGCGGATTTGAAATGCGCATTTAGAAAAGATACCAGGACACTGAGGATTAGACAGATACATTTCATAGTAGGAATATACATTTATAGTAGGAACTGAACAACTTACATTTATAGTAGGAATTGAAAACTAATAGCTGTAACTCTCGGAAATAGTTCACTAGTTCGCTCTCCCTATATATATCTTGTTCAAATTTTAAATCGTTAATAAATGCTTTTTATTCATCCACTCAAGTTTAAATACATATTTTTGAACATATAGTGTATGACAATTCATGTTAATACAGTCTTTTCAAATATTAATTCATTAATTGAATTTAATTAATTGATTTTATTTTTTTAAGATTTAAGTTACATGTATCTACAAATAGATGGCGCCGGATGTAAGAACAAAATTTCAACTTTTCTAGCTTAAAAAAATATGAATGAAAATTATTTATAAAGGACTTTTTTTCAATATAGTGAAAAGAAAAGTAGGAATTGACTTTAAAACATTTTTTTTATATTGCTAGTTATTCATTTGAACGCTAACATCGTTTTTTCACTCATCGAAAATTTGATTCGATTCGATTTTTTTTATCCTGGTATATTATACACACAAATTTAAAATATTTGCAAATTAAGCATAAAAAGAGGATTGCATCAAAATAAAGCTACCAGAGATAAATTTTTGAGCTTAAATTTAAAATTATATGATGGTATGCAATTCTGAATATACATCTTGATTAAATCTTACATTATCGCCCAACTCTAACATAATTTGGACTTAAAATGGCAATCGTTACAATCGATGCCAAAGTTTCTGAGCACTTCAAAAGCAACCATTTTTAATTGTAGAGCCCTTGCGCAAATATATCACGCGCGCAGGTTTCCAGACCACTCATTACGCTGGGAGTTGCATTAGCTTTATGAAAAGGGGAGGTGACTTCATCTTTCATTTTAATGTCTTCGGCTCTCGCAGCTAAATCATTTTTCCCCATCTTTTCATAAGCTGCTATTGCTATGGAATCACAGTTGGGATGAAAGCTGTGCTTATTACGGAGGTGGCTTCAAAGGACTGACGAACGAAATTGCATTTAACAGGCATGTGTGAGTGCATCGTGCCTGATGGCATTTCAAGGGAGGCCCCCGTGAAATCTGATTGAAGTTATATTTTAAACAGTTTATTTTACCATGCAGGGCTTCGGTGCCATAATTTTAGCATGCGAATTTATGTCGTCGGGGATAGTATGCATGAAGGTCTTAAAAGTGTTTTAAAATGGAGCAGCTTCAAATCTAGTTATATAATGAAGGCTTAGAAATTCTATGGGAATAAATAGTGAGGATGCATAAAAGGCAGAATTTTTAAATAGTTATTAATATTTTATTTTTAAAATAAATCCTCATATTATCAGCAAGCACTTCATTTTATACATTTATTTCTAAACAAGGCAATCCTTTTATATCTCAAAATGTTTGATTCGGCGTAAGTCATGCGTCTATCGTGCAAAAAGAACTCATGTTTAAATCTTCTGAAGGAGAGAGTTACAGCCACTTCTTTAAAAAAGGAGGAGATTTGATAGCTATTGTAACGGGGTGGGAAAAACTTAAAAAATCAACTGTTAGAGTTTTTAACGGACTTTTCGTACTTTCTTTCTAATGCGATAATCAAAAGTCTTTTATCATCATCATCATCATTAGTGGCGCAACAGCCCATGGTGAGCCAAAGCCGTCTTCCTACTGTCAGATTACGAGATGAGAGATGTTTTTTTCTTTTTATAGGGTAGGGTTGTCAGCCTTACGCCTAGTGCTCAACAGCCATATTAGACCGAGACCTGTGGTTTAAAGTGGAGTCCGAACCACTACAAACATCCATGGCACCTCCTGGACTCAAATATGTTTAAGTTACCCTTAAAATCACTTCTAAAAGGCTTTCTTCTCTTTATAGCTCCTCTGTAAATTGTTCGTAGAATACATAAGGGAAAAACTAAGAGAAAAAATGTGTTAATAAAACTTTTCTTATATATTTGTAGCTGAACAAAACGAATTAGTTTGCATGTTTGAATAGCGCGTATAAAATTAAAGTGTTGCACTGACTGGCGAAGCTATGACATAAGTTATTGCCGAAACCAGTTTCTAGCGTGTTTTGTTGTCGAGCAACTGCTGACGTCAAGCCCCTTGCTGTTAGACAGTTTTCCGCGTAGAACCTGTGGAGAGCGGGATGGATATTGAAAGAATAATCTACTCATGGATGTTGTTTGATAGAGCACTTGTTGGGAGAAGTCTGACTTAAATCCCGTGTCGCTGAAAAGCAGGGCAGTGCATTTCGTGGCGACTTTTAAGGGAACTACCCTGCCTTTGCATATAGTACAGGAGAAGTACAGAAAACTCCCACCACATAGTTCGACTGACGAGGCAAGATGCTGGACATCCCAAAAGCCATCGAGTCTCCTCTTTTTAAAACAATGTCTACAACAAAGTCGCCAGCGGATGGAACCTCAGCCCTAATGCTCGCCAGCGACGCACATTGCCACTGAGCTAAGATTCAGTCATTTTGTTTTGTTACATGTGATAAGCTAATAGAGGGACATACTTCTAAAAGTTCTCCTCGATGCATTGTTCGATGGATTCTTTTTGTGTTACGAATGTGTGGAGTTGAAAAAGTAATTATTTTTTTAGTAAATGTTTAAAAAATGCCTGAATTAAATAATTCTTCTTTTAATGGAAAATATTTTTCAAATAATATTTGTGTATCAAACTCAAATCAAATCAGTATCAAGTAATATTTATGGATTGGATTCAAGTCCTAGTGATAAAGTAGGTTGGAAGATTTAAGTATTAATTTGCTTAGTATACTTCTGTGTAGGGTAGTACATAGGTGTTTAATATAGGCGATCAGACTTCTTAGTGTTACAAAGTTTTTTTTCTGTACGGCATACAAATTGAAAGCAACTATCCTTGAAACTGGAGAGCAAGGTCCACCACAGTACATAAACAACAAAGAGTTTTTAAAAATAACAAATTTAAAGTTAAAAATTACAAGCAGATGAGCCACTTTCGTCTAATACCGATAGACGGTTAAGCTTAGCTTTTGACGTAAAACTACTTTCCATCATTTTTAAAAATTATGATGAAAACGTCACTCTTGATCCAGTTTCAACCGCAATTAAAAACTTAATCCAAAACAGCAACTAAATTATGAAAGAAGAGGGAGGAAACTTGAGCACTAATCCTTCACCAGCTGTCAACCCATGTTAACTTCCTAAAATTCAACAGGAAAAAAAAAAAGATTGGGGAGGGGTTAAGAAAGAATTATCCTACCAGAAATTCGGGGAGGCCTTCTTTATGGAATTAGGATGCCATGAAGAAAAGGCTCTCTCGACGAGTATAATTCTTCCATGCATCATTTTTCATTCAGCAGCCAACGTAAAACTCAATCTCGAGAAACTGCTGCACTGGAGTCTAGACAGGGTTTAGGAAATTTCGCGATGAAAGCCAGCGGATGGTACGTTTGCAAGGAATGTAATATTTTGACGCGCCATCTATTTAAATTGACGTTTCATAAAGAGGGAAGTGCCGAAGCCCTCAGGAGATGGTGTCAGTGATTGAGTGGTGGTACCTTCAATCCAAGTTTCGGAGGAATTTAAGTAGTCTCAGGAAGAGATGGATACTGGTTGTGAGAGGCGGCAAATTAAAATGCATCCCTCTTGAAAAGAGAACATTTTCTGAAATGTAGGGAGACACATGTCTAATTAAGCCTCTCAAAATTTATTGGATATACTCAACATACAAGGACCTTTATGTTTTCTATACCAGGAGAAAATGTGCACATTGGGTATAAAAATAAAAATTAATTTCACTTTTAAATTGATAATGTGATACATTACTTTACCTTCTATTATATGCATATGTAATTTATAAACATACTCATCTTTATATATGTGTACATGTGTTTGATTCACTGAACTCCCTTTAAACTGCTTGACTGATTTTGTTGAAATTTTGTGTGTGTGTTTAGTGGGTGGGTCTGTGGATGGTTTGATTCAAAATTGGACCCGGTAGGTGGAGCCACAATCGGGTTCTTCTGAACGTGTGTTTATCACTGAATTCCTCCTAAACGGCTTGACCGATTTTTCATGTAATTTTTTCTGTTTGTTTGAGTAAGTCCCTGCATGGTTTATATTTACAATTGGCTCGGTAGGTGGCGTTACAATCGGGTACTTTGAATGCGTGTTTGTCACTGAATTCCTCCTGAACGGCTAGCGGATTTTCATGAAATTTTGTGCGTGTGTTTGAGTGAGTCCTTGAATGGTTTAGATTCACAATTGGACCCTATAGGTGTCGCTCCAATCGGTATAATTCTTCCATACGTGTGTTTGTTAAAATCCTTTAAAAGGCTGACCAATATTGATGAAATTTTTGTGTGTGTTTGACAAAACATGGAGAACATTTTTATGCAATCCCCTTTATTGTATGTTGCTACCAGATTATCTTAGGCAATATATCAACTTCTATACCGTTCAACCAATCACTCTGAAAATTGGTAATACACTCATGTCCATAAATTAAGGATAATGAAGTTCAGGCAAAGAAAGAGACAGAAGCAAACAAATTTGACTTATTTGTAAAGTCTATTTATTAAACAAAAGGTAAAGAGCAAAAAAGATGCTATATGTTTGACGTAATTAATAAAAATTGCGATTTTTACACCCTGAGCAAATTTCAAAAAGAACCTATTTACAAAAAAAAACAGTATAACATGGTTAATATGGGTATGTCTCCCGGACGATGCAATACAGGCCTTACAACGCCTAGGCATGCTGAGTATCAAAATTATCAATCTGATCTTGGGGAATATTACACCGCTCATCAAGCAATGCTCTCCGAAGTTCCACTTGACAGGCGGAGGGGGTTGTCTATTGGATGGAAGTCCGGCCAGTATGCTGGCCAAACCATACGGGTGATATCCCCTCCAATTGAAAGCATTCGTCTACAATGTTTGCACGGTGAGAACGAGCGTTGTCATCCATAAACAGAAATTCAGCACCCATGGCGCCCCCTAAACAAACGTACATGTTGTTCCAGAATGACATCCGGATAGATGTGGCCTGTCATCGTCACACTCTGAACATGCAGGCCGTGTCTTCCTGGAACCAAGAATAATTCCTCCCCAAACGAGCTATCCTGCACCACCGTAACGGTGTCGTTCAATGGTGTTCTCTTGGTGGTAACGGGTACCTGGCGCTCTCCATATGAAAGTCCGGCGAGAATCAAACTGCAAACTAAACTTGACTCGTCGGAAAACATCACACAAGACCACTGTTCGTGGTGTCCACAATGCATGCTCTCTACTCCAGGTTAATCGCAGGCGACAGTGTGAGTTGCGGTAAGTGGAACACATCTGACAGGCCTACGAGCATATAGACCATGTGCCCTAAGCGTCTGTACACGGTCTGCCTTGAAACTGTCGTACCGGTAGCTGAAGAGAGCTGACGAGACAGGTCTGATGCTTAGTGCTCCGTCTGTTTCTTTGGCAGTAACTGCTAAATACCGGTCCTCATTCGGCGTTGTAACCTCGGGGCGACCTGTGCTGTAACATCTACCACATCACCATCATCTGGAATCGTTGCCAAAGCCTGGAGATGACACTCTGGGCGATTCCCAATGTTCCTCGGATACTTCCAGCAGGGTACATCCACATTCCAGTCGTCCGGTAACTCTACCATGCAAAAAATCATCCAAACATCTTTGTGCCATAACTATGCGGTTATTGCACTGAAAGGCTTTTTAAAGCGCTTGTGAACAATTTTACTTTTGCCACCATTTCTTATATACCCCCTCTCTTACACTCTCGTCATTGTGACGTACTATCCGCGCCATCTGGGGTTTGCAATTTGCATATTCTTCTTCTTCAAGATGTGTGCAAAAAGATAGTTCTACAGGTGAAATTTCATTTTAGAGTTCAATTTCTGTGTGATTCTGAATTATCCTTAATTCTATGGACATGAATGTAATACTTATTCGTGTACATAAAAAATACGTGCTGTCCACTTTATTTTTACTTTCCACCAGAGGGGGCTGCAGTATTTCATCTTATATACCGATCAAACGACATCCGTGAAAATTGGTAGGCGCATATATTGTGGAACATGGAGAATATATATTCTCGATATGTAATTTCTGGACATCCCGTTACTCAGGACACTGAGTACTACATAGCGGGATTCCTGAAAGAAGAGGAAGGGTAACTTCTGTAATTGAGCACCCGGTAGAAGTCTGGTTTGGCTTCCTGTCGTTGAAGAACGAGGGCAGTGCCTTCCGTGACGACTTTTAGGGGAACTACCCGCATTTGGGCATCGTATGGGAGAAAGCCGAACTCCCACCAGTAATCCGACTGACGAGGCGAGATGCAAAACATCCCAAAACGCCATTGATCCTCCACGTTCGGTGAAACAGTCTACAACACATCCGCCAGTTGATAGAACCTCGACCATAATTTTCACCAGCGGTGCACGTTGCCACTGAGCCACTAGTAGAGTCTTGAAATGTATTTTATTGAAAACCTTTAGACCTTTTATGTAGAGCTCTATGGTTTATATTTATGAAAAATGTTTGGTACTTTTGAATTATGAATCTTGTTATCCTCATCACACGTATTCGATAAGACAATACGAATAAATTAACGATGAAGTTCCCTAATTAGCATTGGAAATACAAGTAACATATGAGTTTCTTAATTAAGCTGTATAAAACAAATTATTGTACATCAAGAAAGTGCATTTTTTATATTTAGCTAATATTGATTTACTAAATCAATCATTTTTTATAATAGCCATGTTCACCTAAATATCTCTTTGGGAAAATAAATTTTAAATGCTTCATCGTATTAAAATAAGTAATATCCATGTAAGTAGAATTAATTTTGCCTTTTAAACGTACTTGTTGAACATTTTCACGTTAGCATAAAACAACAATTCAATTTGGGGCCATCTTTCGAATTATCTACACTTTGGATAAAAAATTTCCCGCAGAAGTAGAATATTCAACTGTATTAAATATTTCAAATAATGTAAAATATAATATTTCAATTACAAATAAACTTTCCATGAACATGGGATATTCGAAGTACACATTTTAAAATTATCATATTATTATTTTCGAAACCTTTAATAATTGATTCTTTTTCAAAATGTTGATTAATAAAGAAAAAAATTTCTTAATTTTGATAGTCGAAAATGAATTTAAAATACTTTAAACGGATTTCCTAAAACATTGCTCTGGATTACAGAATAAAACTATGTTGCAAAAAGAAACTCAGCGTTGCTCGTTTTAATAATTCGATAAATTTAATTTAATCTTCTTCCTTCTACAGCCTATTATAGCATGAGTTGAACTCTTGCAACTTAATCTCTGTGAATATCAACAGCTGCAGATATTTTATAACATATTCAGATCCTTATTCTTTCTTGTAATATAATCAATTGGTAAAACCTGATGTAAAATCGATGAAGCCTAAGGTGTTGAAAAGAAGGATTTGCTGTAAGGTTTTTGGATAGTTTGTGAAATTTAATTTAATGTTAAAGTATAGAGCAAAAAACAATTGGAATTTTGATTGAATGTTTACTAGAGGGACCATTTAAAAATTAAATATGTATTATGTAAGACTTTTAAGCTCTGTATTTATCAATAAAATTTCTTATTATTATTCTTTTCTGTTTCGTTTTCTTATTTTAAATTCAAGAAGAATGTTTAAAATTTATAATATATATTTATTATTAAAATTTGATGCATTTTAATAATTATTCTGTTTTTTTGTTAGTACTACTTCTTGATTTGAATAAAAAATTTAATTTTTAATAAAAAAAATAACATTTAATATTTGAATTATGTTAATGTTTACTTTTAGTTATTAACAGCATATTTAAAAATTTAGTTTTAAATATTTCATGGCATTTTAATATTTAATCACATTTATATATATTATTATTCAATTTACTTTTATCTTTGAAATGAAACCATGTCGAATTTTTTACTTAGAACATTTCTGTGTTTTTTTTCAAAAAATTTCGTTGCATAAGAAATTATTTAATATTTAATCATATTTTACCTTGTATTCAATTTACTTTTATTTTTTTAAAATGAAACCTTCTTGTACATTAATAAACAATATTTTAAATATTTTTTAAGCAACAAAAACAATTTTTTACTATTTTTTTTTTTCAAAACTTTCGTGCATAATTATTATTTCAAGTAAACATTTAGTTTCGATTTTCTAACCTATTATAATCAATTCTATTTGACAGTGATACAACAAAGAAATCATCAAGATGCCAAAAAAAAAAAAAGTTTAAGACTATATCCTCTTTAAATAAAGAAATCCCCATTTTAATTCAGTCGAATTATTTTAAACCTTTTTTTTTTTTTTTCACAATAATTTTTTTTTTTAAATAAGGCAGTATGTATGCTATTTTCTGTTACATTATAAAGTTTATTTTTTCATGGTCTTACAACATAAATTTATTTTGTATGCAATTTTTCAACTACTATTCAGCTTACTATTTGATAAATTTTAATTAATTTCCTACTTTTACTATTTGATAAATCTTAATTAATTTTCTACTTTTATTTTTTATATGAATTAAAGATTTCAAAGAATGTGGTCCTTTTTAATCAACAAGCAAATAGTTAATTGCTATAACAAAAGATTTATTGTTTAGAGGTAATATTTTTGCTGTTTTTCTTAACAAATAGATAAATTTTAACATTCAATAAATTGTTTGATATATTTTTGCAATTATGAAATCTCCTCCTATATATATGAAAATGAAAAGAAAATAGTTTGTTTATAATAATTATTCTGTTCAAAAATCATTCAGATTTTTATTTTTTTTTTAAAATAAATTTTGCTGAATATTCATTTGCTTTTTCAGTTTGCTAAGTAATTTTTGTGAAATGCGGATATTTTGAAAATTCTACATTTGGCTCTCTATTATTTGTATATTGCTATTTCTTTTTTTTTTTAGTTAAACAAATAGTAATTTTCGAATGGAAACGCATTTCATTTCTTGACTTAGATAAATGTATATTTGCATTTGATTTTTAAATTCAAAATAAAAAGCAATTGTTATGATACTTATAGTAACATGTACTTTTATTATTCTGCGTGTCATGCAATTTGGTTTCGTAAGTCTCAGTTCAATAATTTAATATATTTTAGATTAAATAAATAAACAGTCTGTAAAATATTTTTTATAGCTTAAAGTAATTTTTGAAAATGATTTGTTTTCACAAACTTAATATTTATTACAACTAAAAATAAATTTACCGCGAAATAAATACATCAAAAAAATAGTATACTATCTTGAATGTTATGAGGTGATGATGTCATTGCAATAGCTGAGGGGTTATGATATCTGATGACAGATCCACTTTGTTTCTATCATCAAAATAACTGAGGACGTATACACAGGAGGAATAACACAAAAAGGGCTTTGTTAAGTTGGGATATTTTATTGTCTTGGAATGTTTTTTAAGATATTCACTAATATGGAATAAGAAACTCGTTAGGATTTAGGAAAAGAGAGCTCAAATCGAAATTCAGCAAAGATATATTTAACTAAAAGGTTGCTATGTCTATCTAGAAGATGGGTTCGAATGTACGTTTAAAACTGTAGTGAAATATTAATGCACTGTAGCAGTCCTCCTCGTGATGCATTCATCATAATGCTTAACCTGCTACATGCCTGCAATTCTATTATGAGTGGCCTCAACTCAAAGTACTGACACCTAAGAATGCAAATATATAATTTCAAATAAATTTATAGATAAATGATCTTATCGATTAAACTTAAGCCATTAATCAATATCAGAATATAATTTCAAATAATTTTAGAATTAAATATCCTTAAACTAAAATGCTCGGTTTTTAGGGAATACCAGTATATAATTTCAAATAAATTTAGAGGTGATTGAGTTTTAAGCCAATTGCTTCAAGAATAATAGCATACAATTTCAAATAATTTTAGAGTTAAATATGCTTAAGTTGAAATGTTCGGTTTTAAGGATACCAGCATATAATTTCAAATAATTCATTGCAGCAGTCCTCTCGTGATGCATTCTTCATAACGCTGAACCTGTTACGTATCTGCCATTCTATTGGGTAATGGCCTCAGACCAAAGTAAACGGCACTTAAGAATGCAAATACATAATTTAAGATAAATTTATAGATTAATGAGCTTAATCTGTTTAAGCTAAGCCATTAAATAACACCAGCATATATATAATTTCAAATAAATGTAGAGATCATTGAGCTAAAAAAATCCCAATTAAGCTTAAGTCACTTAAGAATAATAGCATATAATTTCAAAAACTTTTAGATTGAGCTTAAACCAATTAAGTTTAAATCACTTAAGAAAAAAACAGTTATAATTTCAAAAAACCTTTAGATTTAGCTTAAGCCAATTAAACTAAGTCATTAATAATGCTAAGCAAATAATTTAAAATAGCTATGGAAATGAACGGACCCAATCAAAATGTTCAGCAGCCAAGAATACCAGCATATAATTTCAAACTCAATGTTCTTTTTAAGTTCCTTAAGTTCGTATCTTACTTCAAACTTTAAGGTTTATTTTAAATATTCAAAAAGGAATATCTTTAAATTGCTATCCTACATTATTATTAACTATAAAAGCCTATCTATTTAAAATACGGATTACTTTTCCCCTAAAGTAAATCCATACATTAAATTAAGTAAAAAGAAAAATCGTAAAAATACTTCTTCTTTTTCCTTGGAAAATATCCTAACCGGAAACGATTTTTAAAAGTTTTGCTTTTAAAAATAAAATAAATGATCGGACCCATCGTAATCGAGGTTAATCAAAAACCGAATTACACTTTCCGATATATTCTCAATCTTCCTCGCAGGGTAATGGACTTGAAGAAAAGAGAGGACTAATCTCATTTTTCACCAATTTGCATATAAACGACGAAGAACATATGCTGGATTAATTTACTGAGATAAATCTCAGGAAAAAAAAAACTGCAGTAATAAAAACCAATAAAGGAATTAAGAAAATCACAAATATTCGAGCATGCTTCCTTTCTTAAAAAAATAAAAAGAAAAACAAAGAAAATTTCTACAATAGACATCTTGAATTTATTAAATCTTCCACCGCTGATGATACTGAACCATTTATCTCAAATAAAGACCTTTTCTTTTTTTTTTTCTCTTTTTTTTCTTGACCAAAAAGGGTCTATAGAGAACCTGTTGATTAGAGCACAACAGAACTTACAAGAACTTTCTAAAAGGAGGTGAGAGGGAAAAGAAATTTAAAAGGATTCAGCTCCGGTCATAAAAATAGAATTGTTTGGAGACTTTTCTTCTTTGCTTTTTTCTTTCTCGGTAGCTTGTTTTGTGCGAAAATGGCGTAAATGAGGTGGTTAATTTTGTGATGAAGTTGAAAAAATAAAAGATGATTGATTAATCGGTGTTATCGCCTGACCGATATAAGACATTGTCGAATATGTGGTATGATTAAATTTTGCGGTTTAAATTTGAATTTTAGAAGAAAACATTATATCCATCCTAATTAATCAAAAGCGTCAACGTAGAAATATGTGAAATAATAAAACTTTTTTTTCGAGGGAAAATATTTCAATTCTATTTCGCATGTGAACCTATATTTAATTGTGCGTCTTCATTACAAAATAAACATTTAAAAAACAGGGCAGTTGATGCTTTAAAGCATCTAGTTTATTTCAAAATTTAAAAACAGATAACTTCTAAGTTTCAAATTCGTTTTCCACTTATGAATGCGTTTGGCAAAAAAAATAAAATTTAAGAAGTATCTTAAACTAAAGTTTATAAAAATCTGAATCTAAATTACAATTAAATAAAATTATATTATTATATAAATAAATAACTAGTAATTATATTATTGAGTTTTTATTGATTCTATTAATTATATTATTATAAAAATCTAAATTATATTTTTATCTAAAGTATAAGCCCTCATTTAATATTAGTGAAAATATGTAGAAATATTTATTTTGTTCTCGCAAATAATGATATTGTTTTTAAACATATATAATATGATAGAACTAACATTTTTTGCTCTTGTTATGTACAATAATGTTTAAATAAAATGAGTAACAAAAAGTAACAAATCGTTTTTATTTGTTTTTTTGCGCAACACAACAAAATTTGTTCATTACACACGCATATAAGAAGTTATGCCAAAAATAAATAAGAAAAGAAAAAATCATTACATTTATGGTAAGATTTTGGTGTTGTGTTAAAGTTCACCACCGCCCTCCTTTTTTGAAAATGTTTAGTAGCGCTTTTTAAAACTTTTCATGTTTTAAAAGTTTTTTAGAGTCTTCAATCAATCTTCAATATATCTCCCCTCACCAAACTAAATTACTTCAAAAAATATATCTTTCATCAATTGCGTATCAAAATATGGATTTCTCCAAAATCATCAATGGAGCACAAAGTAAAAAATAACTTGATCCGCATATTTTCAATTTTTCATATAAATTATTTATTTATAGTTTTAAATCAAAAATATTTTTCCATGAATAAAGAATTTCCATAAAATTGTTCTAAAAATATATTAACACAAGACACTTTATAAAAACTAAAATCATGTATTTTCTGTCATTCAATATTATGCTATTTATTTCTCTTCAAAGTTTTAATTAACACAACTCTGACGCTTATACAATAATCACAAACTTTCTCCTTGATAAAATCATCAACACATACCCAATAAGAGATAATCCATCATTCTCTTTTAAAAAAAAGAACTCAACTCATTCACTACAGCAGGCACTTTGTATCCAACTTTAATCAGATACCGAGCATAAGCCCTATAATGTGTTGAAAATCCGCCAAACCTTCCTCTACGAATTCCGAATTACAAATGGGAAAACTCCCGAAGAAAAGAGGAACAGGAATGATTGAGTTAAAACTAAACGGCATTGGTGAAACTGGGGTGCTCCAGTTTCAAGTCGCACTTTCTGAAAGAGAAGGCAATTGTGGAACGTCCATGCAGAAGGGACTCATCCCACCCCCACACGTGACCGGAATGTGGGATGGTTGTTCGAAGAAAGGGCTCGCGGTTTCTGTGGGCCTGATTGAATAACCGTTCCTGCAAGTGCTGATAGCATTGTGGATGAATTCCATTATCTTCAGGGATGGCTTTATGAATAAAGAGCATCTTCGCTTTCCATTCTATTAGTTTGGTTGTAGCCATAATTAGCTTTTCCGTTGTTGTTGTTAAACTTATCTTAAGTTACTGGAGTGAATTTATTAAGATTACCTGTTGCATTTGTATGGTAACTAAGCCAGAAGCGGATGGTATTGAATGCTTTTAAGAAGTAGGCATGTTTTGTCAATTGTATTTGGGCTTCATTCCTAGAATAGTGACAACATATTTTAGTAAGCGTGAACCAGAATTCGATTTCTATTGGTAATTTGTATTTATGTTTTAAAAAGAGTAGAATCAGTGGTGATTCTGATAAATTGCTTAACATCGACAACCAGATTGCTACATAAGGGTGTCTTACATGATTTTTTTTCCAGTACAATTTAACGATTATCTTAAATACCATTCCAAAAGTATTACTCCTCCCATTCCAAAAGGACAATACCACCTATAGAAGTGCGCTAATTATTATAAATTCGTCAACAAACTTAACCGTCCAGATTATCACATAAAAACATTGATGTCTTTGTTCAAGAATAGAAATACAAATTTCTTTCGAAAATGATGCAGCAGATTTAAAGATGGTGTAGAATTATGTAGATGGCCGTGTGACCTAGCCCTCTGACTCTCGGTGCCCAGGTTTCAGTTCTAGTCCCGGCGGTAGCATGGATGCTTGTAATGGTTCGAATCCACTTTAATTCGTAGGTTTCGGTCTAATATGACTGTAACTAGACTTGGGACTAGGGCTGACAACCCTACCCCATAAAAAAAAAACATCTCCTGTCACGAAACATGCCTTGGCCCACCACAGGCCTATTTTACGTCAATGAAGAAGTAGAATTATGATTTATGGAAAATGAAACAAAAACTACCTTCATATGAAAGTAATTAATTAATACATTATATGTATCGAATTGATGGTCTCATTTAAAAAAATATTTTTACGTTACGCATTTTATCTATTTATTAAACATTCATTTTATATTTACATTTTTAATTACCTTATGATGCCATTTTTTGTATTGCTAATTTCCTGTAAAACATAATATTCTTTACGGAATATCTTAATTTTATTCTTTAACAATGTTTTGATACATGTTTTTTATCAATTTCAATGCCCTTCAATTTGAAATGCGCTAAGAAAAACTCATTTGATTTATTTGTTTTTCAGTTGTTCACTGATTTCTTTTCCTCGTTATCAAATAAAAGAATAACACAATAAAATTACTGTGCCAAATTATACTGATTTTATTAAATTATATTATTTTTTAATATCAATACAAATTCAAATCGTTTATATTATTAAAGTTAAGAAAAAGAAAAAAAATTATACTTCTTTTTGTAAAGGGTTGTGCATTTTATTATTAGGAATTTATTTATTGTATAATTTGGAATATATACTTATATATTTGCCTTATTATTTTTTTTTTTTTTTTCATATTTATTTGATTTTTTTTTTTTTTTTTGCATATTTTTAAATATTAAGTTGAGAAAAGAGTGCTATTATAGAACGCTGCAAAAGATGAATCTAAATATTAATTATTTCTTATATATATAACTTAATTCTTTTATTTAAATAAGTAATTGATTAACATATATGTTAATATAATACCATAAAATATCTAATAATGTTTGATTTTTAAAGCAAATAATTAAAAATAAATTTATATTTTGTGCAATAATTTCAGGTTATGCAATACGCTTTATAACAACTATAATTTAATTAAATAGGCAATTTATTAATACTTTAAAATTATTAATAAAATATTGACATTCTATCATTTGCTACATAGGATGATGTCATTAATTAATTCGTTTCTTCATTGCTTTATTTTTTTTCTTTAATTAATAAAAGACAAAGTTTTAAAAAAGTAGAAGCAAACCCTTGATAAAAATTAATAAATTTAAATAAAAGGCAGTAAAATCTTTTGTGTTGGTTTAATCTTTTAGAAACTTATTTAAAATATATATTGGTAAAAAAAAAAATCATATCTTAAGTTGATTTTTATTGTTATAAAATATAAAAAATTTAACATGTTTTCTTTAAGTTTTGATGAAATGTTTTTTAAAAACTTTTATATTTTTACATATTTTGATAAAAGTATTATTATGCACATTAGCAATTTTTATTTATTGCCGTATACTGCTGTTGCAATTTTCTTTCTACAAAAGAATACAATTTTTATACGTGTAAAATTTTTATCATTATTTTGAGTTTATAAATCTATTATCCAAAGATTTTATCTACTTTCCATATTTCAAATATGTTTCACTTTTTACACAATGTATCTCAATGGCCTATTCATCATTTAATATGCTACATTTTTGAAATAAAATTTAGTTTGATGTAAAGAATTCCTGGAAATAAATTATACATTCGAAATCGAAAATTCCCGCAGGCGTAGTACATTCCACGAAATAACACCTTTTTTTTTTTTACGAATTGCAAATTTTGAAACATTAGTGAAAAAAAGCCAACGGCATCAGTTTTCGAATTCTATACGTTGTATCAGAACTGATAAAAGAAGCAATAAAAACTGCTTTTCTTCCAAAATAAAAATCATCAGCTGAAGACTTGACAAGATAAGGATCGAGACACACCTTCCACCCCTTAAAAAAAAATCAACCTTTTTCATTCCCATCATTCCAAAATCACCCTTAGGGGTGCTTCGATCCCGATACCTTCCTGCAAAACGAACACTGAAATTACCCCAATCATTGAGATGCAACCCACTTTGAACAGCAAATCTTGCGAAGTCCCCATTTCCACCTCAATTGGAGATCTGGACCCCCGCCCCTTTTCTCCACCCCACCCCCAATCTGCTGTCTTCAACCCATTCGAATAAGATTCTCCACCCCCCTCTTTGACCACCCCTTTTCTTTTGGCGCAAAAGATTCGGATGGTAGTTAAGAGACGTATATAGGTCATTTGCAGGGTATTGCCGCTTCAATCTTCAAAAGAAGATTGATGGATCTCTCTTTCTGCGGAGTAGATTTTCTAAATCTATCCTGAGAAAGAGATAGAAGTTGTTTCTATCCGCTCCACTCTCTGCTACTCCCTGACGATCCCTGGGTGTTAATTGCACCCAAAGAGGTCCTTCCATTTTAAGTGTGTTGAAGGTTTGAATTTTGTAAACGTACTCTGCATATGAAGGACGATTCTCTTTCGATGGATAGTTGTCATTTGCTTTGATTGTATTGATCTTATAACCTCTTTCGGTAATGAATATTTTAAGGAGATAAAATGGCTCAATATTTCAAATCCTTGATATGTTATTTTTAACATCCATTAAATCCATGACATGTTATTATTAATATCTATTAAATCCTAAATATAATTATTTTGTGAAGATACTCTACATATGACGGGCGATTTTCTTTCGATGGATATTAAAAGAATTGTCATTTGCTTTGATTATGTTATAACCTCTTTTGGTAATGAATACTTTAAGGAGATTAAATGGTTCAATGTTTGAAATACCTGATATGTTATTATTAATATCTATTAATCTCTAAAAATTATTATTAAATTATGTATTAATTTTATTTATATATTAATTCTTTTAGGAATTGAAAATTATTAATTGTAGATAAAATATATAATAGAATAGAAATCAAAATGTTGATTGGGATATATTTTTAATCACTATTGTGATAAATTTTTAAAAAGTAAATCAAACAAAAATGATTTATTATTTTTTATCATTTGCTAGTTTATTGCTGTTTCTGCTATTAGGTATCTATTAAGTGATGAGGGAAAAAACTAGAAAAATAATTATTATAATCGCAAACGTAATGTATAATGTACATTAAAAAAATTTTATATGTAAACAATTCCAACTTTTTATTTTTTTTTTACAAATGTAGTGAATGTAATTTATTATTTTTTATGAAAATTTGAAAAATATCTGAGAATTTCAGAATATCGTCCTATATAGCCAAATGTTATCTGATTACCAAATATAACTGGCTCTGTGGCAACTTGCGACGCTGGTGAGCCTTAGGACAGAGGTTTTAATCAGCTGGCGACTTTGTTGCAAGCAATGAGATGAGGAGACTCGATGGCGTTTATAATGTTCCGCATCTTGCCTCGAGAGTCGGACTAGCTGGTGGAAGTTTCCCGGGTTTTCTCCCACACGATACGCAAATGCGGAGTAATTAAAAGACCTTCCAGAATGTACTTCCCCCTTCTTCAGCGACTCAAAGCCAATCAGATGTCAGAACCAAACCAATGAGCAGATTATTCAAGGGATGTTCGTCCCGCACTGCAGGCTACTGCAGGATGTTTTACAAGTGCAACAACAAATATAACATACCAAATATTGACCGATTTTTGTGTTAACTGGATAGCAATAAATTTATTGCAACCAATCTTCATGCTTTATATCTGTTTCTCGTATGGCCATTATAAATATGTAGGATCGAAATGCCCTTTCTTTCAGCTCGGGAAGGAGGTGTGATGGAGGAAAATGCAAAACGTGTAAACCATGCTTGAGTGTCTGTTTCAATGAATGGTGGCGCGCTTCTGCCCATATTATTCCCAAAACTGTAAAGGGTTTCCTCGTACGTTTAGTGATGCCATATGGTGTAGTAGTAACCGTAGCTTATGTGCATAAAAATAAACAGTGATTTCTCATGTGTGAGAAAAGATTAAATGAATTAATTAAGATTAATTTTAAGAATCAAAATATCAAACAGCAAAGGCAAGATGTCTGCTGTAAAATTTTTTAGAAAATAAATGTTAACCCATCCCGTCTTCATCTTTCCGTTTATTCTGCACTCAAGGTCACTGTCTTCGGTGAAAGCCTTGTGTGGTTTAATTCACTTTTGAATATCCGTTCCTTAAATGCCAATGATCTGTTTTTCTGTCTCAGTCTGGGTTGTACACATTGAAATAAAAAATGTAATATTACAAATGAGCAATTGAAAATTATATTATAATAAAGATATTTAAAACTTGTAACTACAAACTCTAACAAATACAATAACAAACTCTTACTTTCTCTGACAGACTACCTCTATTACGTCGAAGCTACGACGTCAGCCTATTTCGAGTAGGATGAGAAAGAGTAAGAATTTCATTGGTTAGTGAATTACTTTTCGAAAGCCATTGGGTCACATGCACGCTTTAGTCCGGAACAAGAATGACCATGGAACCATTTCGCTTACGAATCTGAATAAATTAATAAAGATTTGCTTGTTTGAATGAAAATGATACACAATTTTAATATAAACTTAACATGGTTTCTTTTGATACCTAAAAAGCATAATTTTCTGACATTAAAGCCATGAAAGGATATCTGACACGCGTGAATTTTATGCTTTCTGACATCATTTCCGATGTGACGTCACTGTCTATTTACTTCATTGATTTTTTCCTCGGAAGATATTTCACGAGAAAGGATTGTTGAACGATGTCAATTTTTATTTAAAAAAAAAAAAAACATTTAAAAATTCTTCTCCATAATGGACGTTAATAATTATTTTGAAAAAACTAAATCATTAGCTTTCGTTAAAAGACATTTATTTAATTCTTTAATGGTGGTGATTCGAAAAAAAAAAAATGAAAGAAGCAGTGAGTAAATTTTACGCAAGTAAAAACCATTTTTAGAGAGTTTCAGCTCATTTCTTTAAATATTGATGTTTACAATGATGGTCGTTTTTTTATTGATTTTAGTGTGATAAAGAAAAAAAATTCTAATCAAAAATATTTTTTATAATTTTAGAAATTTTTTACAAGTTAGTTGCCATTTTAAACTATTGAATATTTAAATTACTTTATTAATATTTAAAATTAACTTTATTTTTTAAAAACTCATCTTATTACAGATGTATTTATTTATTCATTCTATGAAGTGTTTTTAATAAAAAAAAATAACTTTTTAAAAATTAGATTTCTATAAAAACACGATTCAATTACTTAGATTAAAAGTTTAATATATATATAAAATTTTAATACATTTTTACATTATTTAGAACAATTCTTATGAGATTTAAGTGATGTGAGTTTAAAAGAAACGTTTATAAAAATATTCGATTTTGAGTTAAATTAATTTTCGAAGCTGTCAAAGCTAGAGACAGCAGCTCCTTTGTCACTGTCAGTGCCTATTTGTATGAATAGACGTTTTCGATAGATACGTCACCTTAAACAAATCACCATTCAAATCAGGAAGCATTGGGCCTTTTTTATGCCCTTCCGAGAATAACAAATTTTAAAAATCAAATGGAAATATCATTTTTAGACTAAAGAATTTATATGCTTATTTTTATCAAACTTATTTATTTGAAAATATTTGAATTAGATATTCATTCAAATAGTTATTTTGAGAAATTAGATATTTTGTCTTATTTATTATTTACTATAGTCGTATAATTTATAAACTATCATTAAGTGAAATACAAAGAAGAAAAAAGAAAACAATTGAAAGTCGTAGAGGAGGATTTCAATAAATAAATTTGCAAATGTCCTAATGTTAAATGTTTTCATCTGTATTTTAAATCCTAAGGTTTAACAATTAAATGTATAGTAAAATAATTATTTTAAAAGACATTATTCAAGTAGTTATTTTTGAAATCAGATAGTTAGTATTATTTCTTATTCATTATAGTCTCATAATTTGCAAGCTATCATTAAGCAAAATACAAAGAAACAAAAAAATGAGAAGAATTGAAAGTCATTGGGAGGATTTTTAATCAATAAATTTGCAAATATCGAAGGTTAGGTTTTTCATCAGTTATCTAAACTTTAGTTAAACAGTTTGAAATGTATATTAAACTTGTATATATTTTAAATGTAAAAACTGTGTATGAAATGATCAAATATTATTATAACAATTACTGTCTTAATAAAAATCGACATTGTATTCTAAAAACACTAGAATTTATTTTTGTTGCATTATCAAAAATAATATATTTTACTCTGAACATTTTAAACTTAGATTATCTGACATTGATATGATGTAAATAATATATTGAACATTGCTTAACATGCATCAAAATACTACTTACATTATTTTTTTAATAATGTATTCTAAAAATATGGCATGCTATGTATTCTAAAAGGTATCCAATCAGACAATAAGAATTTATTGTGATGTTCTCCATCAAAGTTGTAACTACAACTTTTCTTTTACAAAGATATTCACTAGGAGGAATCAAGCAACTGATCCTTGTCCTCAGTCTAGGGTATTCTAGCACTAGACCATGAGTTGATCAAACTATTCTAAATCAGTTTGAGATACTATATTCATTATGCCGTATGACAAAATGCATGTATATATTTACCTCTTATATACTGTAACAGAATTGAATGGTCCAATAACCATATTCACGCATAACGCCACGTTATAAGTGCCTCATGTTAATT
>BPLR01015784.1:0-24735 GCA_021605095.1 Caerostris extrusa
GCCCCATTTCTCTTGGAAGTATGTAAACACTGGGATGAAGCCTATATGTATGGTGAGATTACATTATATTAGCTGTGCAACCTATACGAAAGTGTATACACTTTTATAACCTATACATATGGATAATTTTGGTGTGTTATTTGAAGGTATAATAAAGTAAACGCTATGCATATTAAATATATAACCTATATGGTTGTTTTATTGCATGGTGTATATGCCAACCTATATACCTATGTAACTTATATCTATAACTTTATTTGTTATGTATGATATATATACCAACCAATATACCTATGTAAAAATGTAGCCTATATGTATGGATTGAATTTATTGTATAGCTTACCTATTGTGCTACATTACTTTTTTATTATTAATAATGTATGGTACCGAATAAACTTAGCATAATAATATGTAAAAGAAGTTATTTCATTTATAATTCCAACTTTCTAGATATTTTCCTCACAACAGAATAGTTTTTATTTCTTGACTGGAGTTTCTAACATTAAAAAAATAAATGGGGAAACGGACCTACAATGAAAGTAATTTCAAATATTATTTTATTAAAATATTCAATTCACCGCTTGCAAATCATAATAATAAAACCTCTTTTTTACTAATCACATATATAGTACCACATATTTATTCTATAGCATGTACTATATATATTTTTTAGTTTTATAGTTCCAGGTCTTATATACTTTAGAATTAAGATGCAACAAAAAATAAGGTAGTTCTCCTTCCCAATGGCTTTACTAGGTGAAAAGGTGCCTGGGAGAGAGCTTCTACTTCAAACAAAGTTTGTCATGCCAGCAGTTGTGATCACCACATGCAAGAATTTTGCATTCTAATTCCTCTGAATTTAATTTAAAAATTTCAAGGAAAATAAAACATTCTGACATTTGAAGTCTATATCTTCTAAGGAAGTCAGGAAGTATGTTCTGTTTTCGCCCATGCTATAGTAATTTTATTTGGTTTGCTTAATGTTGAAGAAATAATGTTTGAAAAATATTAAAGAATATATAGGCTATGCCGATTTCGATTTTTTATTGTTGCTTTTTGTTGTGTTTAAAATACTACTGGAAGATAATTTTAAATTATTGTTAATTAATATTAAAACAAATTGCAAGCATTTTAAAATTCTATTTATCAGTAAAAGAGTCACTCAAATGAAACTGAATTATATAAATAAAAGGAATGTATTTCTAATATTTATTTCCTACAGATTTATTCGCAGTATTGTTTTATTTTGCTAATCTTAGATTGCAAAAATAATTAAACTTTATTTAAAACAATATTAATAAAAGCTTTGTTCTCGTCAATGCAATATATAATTATGGTAAACTTTTTAAAACACATTCCAGGAATCTACTGTCAGAAAATAAATTTTCGAGATTTTATTTTATTATATATTATTATATTGCTTGGCCATTTCCATCTAACGTTAATAGAACATTTCTTTGTAGCTGTCATCTAGTATCATATTCCTGCCATTTTTTAATTCTAAAAATAGCTCAGGTCACATTTAAAGTTATAGGTTTAATTTTCAAACCATTAACATGATATGTAATCCACAAGAATATATACATTTAAAATATTTTAAATTTTGTCATGAACTCATAAATTCAACATTTCCTTTGTTAAAATAGCAATTAATGATAACGCAAAATAGTTTTTATAAAAGCGTAATTCATAAAGTAACTTAAATGCTTTGGATGTGCGTATATATGTCTTGATATTTATGCATTTATTATGCATGGGTTGATATTATGTCATTCTTTTTTTCATTCTAAATATCAAAGCACATATTTACAGTCGTTCCCTTTTTATCTAAATTCATAAATGTAACATTTTAATTTTTCTTAAAATACTTTATAAAGGTACATAAATACCACAAAATGTTATAATAAATTATTAACTACTATTAATAACGAATAAATATATTTATTTTTATATAATTTATTATTTCAATTAACAGTTTTAAATTTAATTTCAATAATATCTGTAATTTAAAAGATAATTTTAAATATTGGAAATTATCTAAATTTTTTAAAATATTGGAGTACCTAATTTTTTAAAATATTGGAAATTACCTAAACTTTTAAATGTTTTATCAAATTCCTAATTAACAAATTTTCAGATCTGGCCAACTAATGTATCAAATATATTTCCAAATGTTCCATAGTGATATATATGTAACAGGAGAATGTTTTTGTCTTCCCGGAGATATAGGGAGAACTGCCCAGCATTGTGTGTCTTACGAAAGACAACTAGATAGCTTTCCTGAGACAACCTGGCTATTGCTTTGAGAGATGCTTTAAACTCAATCACTATTGAATTTTCTCGTTTGTAACAATCGTGATTGCAACTCACGCCATCAGTGAAGTGAACTTGAACCTGAACCTTCATAAAAGCTAGTAGTGTATAGTAGTCATATAGGGTCCTTAATGACCTAGTAGTCATACTGGGTCAAGAGTACGGAAATATGAGCATATTCGTCCAAAACATTTCTCCCATTTGATACGACAATGAGGGTATTTTCAGCCTAAAAGTCCTACTCGAAGGCCTCCCCTTCCTCAGCAACACGGAGGCAAGTCAGACTTCCACCTACGGTGCTTCATCACAACAAAAGCTGGCCCCCTCCCTCCCCTCTTTCCTCCATGGGATCACACGGGTTCTTGGACTTGATCACAGATGTTGGTGTCGACCAAGTGGAATAAGAATCAAATTTTTTAATATATGCATGGTATAATTTTTATCATTAGAATCACCAAAATAAATTAAAATCTGATAATTACTATATTTAAAACTTTTAATATAATTTTAGAATATTCGTCCAAAAATATTAATTATTTTCAATAAGATAAATATATTTTAATGTCATCCAGCTCATTTTTTTTCAGTTTTTTTTTTCTTTTTATAATGGACGATTTGTAAAACAAACTAGTTGAAGAAGTCTGCTGACAAAGCATGGCATAGTTTCTGATCTTGGCTTTGGTATTTAAATTTCACTTAAAAATGTATAGATACTTTTAATCTGTCTCTCTCTTTCTTCTTGCGTGACAGAATATGTTTTTCCCAAAATTTCGGAGGAGGCAAACACGAGCCTGTGATAACCAGTTTTGTCAAAGAGAGATGGTGGAATAGGTTCATATTTAAGTGATGTGATAGTTGTTTGTTGTTAAGTCATGTATCATATCGGTTAAATATTATTTTATACAATAATGCTCAAAAATAAATAAATGAAGCCAAATTTGTGTTCCTCCAAAAAAATCACACCGAAAAAAAAAAAGACTTATTATAAAATAACTGCA
This sequence comes from Caerostris extrusa, assembly GCA_021605095.1. Taxonomy (NCBI): domain Eukaryota; kingdom Metazoa; phylum Arthropoda; class Arachnida; order Araneae; family Araneidae; genus Caerostris; species Caerostris extrusa. Next base: position 3,312 of record BPLR01015784.1, read on the forward strand.
TTTTCAAAATTTATTTTATGGTAAAAAAAGTTTGATAAATTATAACTACATTAAAGAGAAATCTGCATAAATGTTTAAATAGGGGCATTTCAATTTTTACTGAAATATAAGAAATTTTATGTATTTACAATTTTTTTTTTCAATTTTCCAAAATTTCTTAGATACAACAAGCAGAAATAGCACTTATTATCCTTCTTCTGAAATCGTTATTTACTTCCTTGCATTCTAGAGGAACAAGCTGTACATACTGAAATAGTGTTTAATCTTTACAAAACCGTGAATAGACTTGCCAATCATGGGAGAGCTTAGAATATATATAAGCACCTAAAAATATAATAGTTATATATATATATATGTATATATTTATATATATATACATACATAATATAATATATACTTATATATATATAGTTACTCTTTTAAAATAAAAACATTGTGATAACCTTCAATAACGTAGCTGAAATACCTTTAATCATTGCCCAAAACAATGAACCCGCCTTGCCGTGTATTAATACCGCCACATTAATACCAGTTAAATACCACTTCCACTGATCACGTGCCTTTAACGTCATCCAGGCGAGTTCATTGCAAAATGTAGGTGTGGTCCTAATATTTAGCTCTTGAGTGTATATAATAGTTACTCTTTTAAAATAAAAATTTCTATTCATTAATAAATGTATATGACATTGTTTGATATTAAAGTATTGTGAATCTGATACTAATTTTTGGAACAAAATTCAATATCAAATATAAACCCATTATTTATTAAAAAATAAAATAAATACATAAATGTACCTACAAAAAATGCAGTAATAACGTTTTTAAAAATAAATACTTTCCAAAGAAATAAAATCTCTTGACTTAAATTTGCTTTCATGTTAGTAAATTCTTTTATTCATAAAATCTATAACATTTTCATGTTCAGGTTACAGATTTCTCAGAAACAGGTAAGTAAATGCGGTCTGTACAGATCGATTTTCTGCGACAAAAGTGCCCTGAAGGGTTTCAAGACAAAGAGTTAATCCTTTGATACTTTTCTCAGAATCCCTTTTCTCTCGGTGCTTCTTTCTCTTAAGAGATCTGGGATTCTGTTCTGTGTTGAAAAGAGAACTTCACTTGTTAAGGGATGGAAAGCAAGAAGAAAGGGGAGAGTGACTATGAATTTTATATTGGAAAAATTTTAATGTTTTTGAAGGGATTTTTGTTTAGAGATTTTACTTTTATGTAAGAGTAAAATAAAGAAGGTTCTTAACTTTTTTAATATTATCATGTTTTTAAACCATTTGATTCATTTATGTTTTCTAGGAAAATCCATCGATGGTCGGTAATGGAAGCACATTACCTTTCAAAAAAAACTTACAAGGATACCTGATCCACATCTGAATGTCATATCAAAAGATTCTCTATATAACATGGCTATTGATGCAGAACGTTTACAAACGTTAGTTACGTTACAATCCCCATTAAATCTCTTCATTTCCGAAAACTTGACTATAACGTATACTACCAGTTGAGAATCTATTCTTCAAATTGTGTCTTGCTACCTTCACCAAAAATACTCGACCGAAAGTGAAACAAATCACAATAACTATGTAAACTCAAATAAATAATTCAACAGATTTTAGTGTACTGTACATTGAATAGTATAATTCCTCTAATCATGGTTTTTAACTAGAAATCCAGCGAGATTCGTTCTGGAGATCATTGAATCTGGATACGAAAATCTTTATTTACAGTATCATTATATTAAAATTCCTCATACAAATGCAATTCTGCGTCTACTCAATGAATTATTCATCATTGAATAGACAATGAAATATATTGACATTTGATTAATGTTCTTCCATTGGGATTGAGAAGGAGAACAGAAAGTTTTCATCGATGGCACCGTTTAGATTGATGTAAAGGAGACTGGATGTCTCATCAAAAGGGTCGCTTCAGTGTCACAAACGTTTCTCTTTGTCAATTGATATGGAAAAAGAGATACGCGGTTTTTATCCAACAAACATCAGAAAATGAGACCGTAAATATGGACTCTTGAGATGAGACTCGTTTCAGAAAACATTATGATGAACGATTGGAATGAGCTCTAAATTTTCAGATGAGACACTCTTACTGGAGATTAGTATTGTCAAAAATGTCATCCTGTCCCATTGACTCCTGTTGGGAAGTGCCACGGGTGTAAAATTCATTTAATTAAGTATACGTCAGACCACATTAGACTCATACAGTTGGGAGCTTCTAGAAAGTATAAGTATCACTAGAAATTCATCAGCCAGTATTCTTCCCTGATTTAAATACCATAGAGCTAAAATGGGATTATTTGAAAAGACGGCTTTCGATCCGTTTATTTCCACCATCAAAAACACAACAACTCAAATCAATATTCGTTGGATAATTGTCATTGTCGCCTCACCAATTGTTGGAAATTCTGGTGCCGAGTATGGAGAGATGGAGCAAAACAATCACTGAAATTAAAGGAGATCTTGTCCTTTACTAAGATACATTTGTTTGCTGTTATTTCCCTTTTCCAGAAATGCATTTATATCAAAACTACATATTTGATAATGTTTCTTTTTGTTTTGTTCCTTATATTTTTTATTCCATATGTTTTCTTCATCGCTGAATCGTCTGAATTATGACTCCCAAACGGTTTCTGTGGTGTTAAGGCAAATAGTACTACTCATCAATTATGTTCCGCAAAATATATTTCAATTTTTTTTGACATTTGACAAGCTTAGCGCTCTCTGCTTGGTGCCATAGGTTTCATGTTTGAGTCCCATCGGTGCACCTATTTTTGAGTCCCGGTGGGGCATGTTTGTAGTGGTTCGTAATCCACTGGAAACCAGAGAATTGTGGGGTATTGTTATTCCGCGTCCATAGATTATCTGCAAGATACACGCACCTCCTGGATAGTGCTAAGTGAGTAACATCGGTGCAGCACTTGCCTTGAGGCATAAAAGACAACTGTCTAAGTGTTTGGCAGTTGCATCAGAAAAAAAAATTCTTTACAATTTACATCAAGATAAACAACATAAGTAGAGTCACATTGACATTTTTTAAAAATAACATTTGGACTATCCTTTATTTTAATTTATTTTTATTATTTTTATTATTAAGATGTAAAAAAAAAAAAAAATTTATTTCTGTATACTATATTTTTTTAAAATTATTCTAGGTGTCACATATCCTTATAATATCTTTTTGTTTTTCCTAATTTATTTTTTTAATATGGGCATTTGCATTTGTTATTCTGATATGAGTTGTCCATTCTGTCTTACTTGCAATATTTTTTTTTGAATATTTTGTATCTTAAACTTCCTTTGTAACTTAAAGATAATAATATGAATTTCAGTAAGCAAGCCCGATACAGTTTTTTCAAGTCAAAAGAAAATTGCAGCTTTTTATTTAATAAAAATACCACATTTATGATTTTTTTTAACCTTTAAAATAATTGAAAATCATAATAACATATTTTGAAATTAAAAAATTATCCTTTTTGCTCATAATTTCTATCAGATACTGATGATTTGAGGTACCGGGAAATTTATATAAAGCAACTGTTCTTCCATTTAAATGAAAAATAAAATTTATATGATCCTTTATAGAATCGATAGTATCGATCCTTTATAGAATCAGAATAAATAATAAAAGCTCCAATTTTTTTTTTTAATATTTCTTGTTTTATTAATTCTTAAATACACTTTTTTTCTTCCCGAAAAAATGATTTAACATCCAAAATATGTTCCAGACATTTTGAAAAAATATTCGACAAAATATTAATAAATGTGATTTAAAAAATGGCTTACGTTTCAGAAGATACGTTGTACGACAAAGAAAAGAATTAAATTCAACCACGTTCTAGAACGAAATTATTTTTAAGGTTTAAGGAATTTTTAATTTTATATTTCGATCAAATAGATTCATATTTTTCAAACAGTGTTCATTTGAGTGTTTGAGAATCTCCATGCAATGTACGTGTCTTTGAATTTAGAGAGAAACACTAAATTAAAAGCTGTGTAGCTTTAAAAGTTGAAAAGTTGAAGCTGTATTCCTTCTAGTCTCCAGAGACTAGAAGGAATATCCCAGTTAAATATAGAATTGTCCAAATCATCTTTAAATGACATTTTCTAATTTGACACTGAATTTGCAAAGAACCAAATCCACTCATCCTGTCATATTCTTGTATCTGATGTTGCACAGCATATTAAAGACTGTCTAAAGTTCGAGGATGGGAAAAAAAAAATTTCCAGTTAAAGATGGATTTGTTCTAATTATTTTTAGATGATATATTCTTATTTGGTTCTTCTGAAGTAAACCCTACAAAGAAGCCAAATGCTTTTTCTCTTAAATGAACTTGGATATGGCAAAGCAACATCAAATTAAAAGGGGTCTATAGTTTAGAACAAGAAGGAACACTTACCAATTAAAGATGGATTTCTCTTAATTATCTTTGGAGGACTTTTCATGTTTTTATGGAGCATTTAGTTAACTGCATCACGCATTTAATTAAATGCTCTCTCTTTGTGTCATGCCCTTGTATCTAGTGGCTAAAAATCAAATTAAAGGCGATCTAGTATCAGAGATCAGAAACTTAGCATAGATTACCGCATAGTTTAAATAACATGTTAGTTAAGGATTTATGATTTAATACCTTAAGGATTATTTGTTAGTTACCTTTAAATGGTAGCTTAAGTTTTCTGAAATTCCACCCTGCCAATATATGGAAATGTAGTTTCCTAACATAATCCTCGGATCTAGTGGTGAAACAGCAAATTAAATATTTCTACAGTTTGGGACAAGAAATAATATTTACCTGTTAAAGATATTTTTGCTTTTAATCACCTTTTGATAATATTTTATTGTATGGATTTTCTGAGATCCCCAACCAGTTTTTTTTTTTTTTTGTGATCTTGGATTTGGGGTTGAACAGCAATTAAATGTGTTCTAGAATTAAAGTAAAGAAACTCACCTAGTTAAGAATGGATTTCTTCTATTCAAGAACATTTTCTTATTTGGGTCTCACATGCAATGGATAATTATATATAAAACTATGCAAAGAGACTATGCATTATGTCTTTCTATGTTAATGTATTCTATAGTAAAAAGTGTTAATGCAATGAAATGCAATCTACGCGTTATTTTTTTTACAACCTGAAGGGTATACAAGAAGGAAATTATTGAAGGAATTATTATAACAAAAGTAATTATTCAACATTAAATGTGAATGCACTTTAAATAATGATGAAATAATGAAGAGTTTTGAGATTATAACTGTTTCAGAAAGGTAGCCTCCTTTAGATTTTAAATATATTTTACACATTAAAATTATTCAATTACTTTAAAAATCATCTTGGATTCATTAATTTAATTTTAATAAGATAATTATCAGTTAATTTGCTTACATTTGTAAATCTTGCACTCTTATCTTAAAAAAAAAAAAGGCATGAAATTAGACTTAATTGTTAGAATTGCTAAATTCGTTTTTATATGCATTTCTTCAGAAAAAACATACAATAATCTTACCTGCATTAATTAATTTTTGCCAGTACTGGACTATAACTCCTCGTGAAAAACAAATCCAAGTAATAAACTCAACCAAATTGAATCAAGAAAGAGAACTCAAAAAAAAAAAAAAAAAACTTTTTGTGACTCACCGACAAAGTGAACGATATTTCTAATGCTTTTTGCAGATAGGAAATCTCGTTTCCCGACATTAATTTAATTTTGAAACGCCAAGCGAAAGAATTTATATCGAGTTTTATTCATACCACATTAATAGCAAGTCGAGGAACCACCTGGGCACTAATGGAGCTTTCATGTTAGGGCACTTTTTTCTCTGGGGTTATTTAACGAAATAACTCTGTGTGGGATTTCTGTTAAATTGAACAACGCCAAAAGACCTAGATCCATGTACAGCAAAAACCGAATCTGCCGTTTTTTGCGCTTGAATCTCACAAAGTAAGACAATGCGCACTAATTATTTTGGACTTAAGATTCTGATGGAAAACCAGTTCATTACAGGTTGCATCAGGCTTAATTCTTGATGTTGTCGCCTCACTTAAAAGGATATTCTTTTCTTTTATAAAAGAGATCGGAATAATAGACACTAACTAATTCTTGATAAGATAGTAATTCTTTGTTTTGATTTAAAAGAATAGAATTGTAAAAATACTGATTTAAACTGGACATTTTATTGAAAAGGGATGTATTCTTTTTAATTTTAAAAAGAATTTAAAAGAATTTAAGTATACATCAAAATTTATTTATAATTGATACAAATTAAAAACTTTTAGAATTAAAATGCCCTTTATTGATACCTGAAATTTTTCTGTGTGAAAAAAATTTATTCTATAATGAAATTTTTATTTAAATTAACTGTAAATTTTGAAGAAGCAATCTACATAAATTAGATAATCTTATTATATTCCTATTTTTAAATGAATTTTAGAACACAAAAATGAAACTGGAATAATATTTCAAATAATAAATTAGAGAATTGCTTGCAAAACATTTTTTAAGTGATATTTAATTTATTGGGTGTAACATAGTTTAATTTACAATGCATTGACAACCAATAAATCTAAACATCTAAACATATAAAATATTTAATATTACTTGTGGTATTAAATTTCACTAACAAAATTCTGAGTTTAAAAAAATGTGCTTTTTATTTCACATGTTAAATGTATAAAAATTAATAACGTTTATTTACTTTCGTAAAAAGAAAATAAATAGTTTAACAGGTTGCTGCTTAAATTGTTTCGCAACATATTGAATGTCTCAATTTTAATGAAGATGTATCACTATTATCATTAAAGATAATTCCCTTACAAGTCTAGACTATTTCTGTTTTTGGTACAAATCATAAATTAATAATTAAATAGGAAAAGATTCAAAAGAAACATAATGTTGAAACTGCATTTCCGTCCTTTCGTACTAAAAATGAAGCTACATCGCCGTTTAACTCCTTTTTTTTTGTCCTCCACATTTCTTCTAAAATATATATTCTAATATATTTTTGTGTGTCAATATATATATATATATATATATATATATATAATGTATATATTTTATAAACTTGGAAAACTCCACTAGTTAGTCCTATTTACGAAGTAAGATACTAAACATCACATCGCCGTCGAGTCTTCTCGTTACAGTGTCTGCAACAAAGCCGCCAAAGGATTGAACCTCAGGTCTAATGCTCACCAGCGGCACAGGTTGCCACTGCAACACGAGTCGGGCTTTTTTAACTTTAAAAAAACGCGAGAAAAGTCTCATACAAATCAATGGGAGAATAAAATTATTATAATCTACAAAAACACAGAAAGCAATACAGTGAAATGAATTAGTCGTAATTAATATTAGATAACCACATGCATTTATTTTTAGTTTGCTTCAATATAAAGATATCATGTATTCTACCAGTAAAAAAGTTAATGATTTTAAATGTAAAAATATAAAGTTTTAAAATCAGTAAATTAAGTTCATTCACTTTGGTTCGTTTCCTAATAAAGTCTAGAAAAATGACTATTTTTTAATTGAATGCTTCGACAAATTTATAATCTACTTTTGCCTTAAAATATTCCATTAAATTCAATGAAAACTCAATAAAATGAACAAATTCTATTTATGCAATATTTATATGTTTCCAATTATTTTAATTTCTACACAAAGAAATCTTAACTCTCCATTTCCAATTTGATACTTTTTTTTTTTGTAGAACTTTGATTATTATTTCTTAATAGCTTTTTAAAAACGTAGTTTTATGTCTAACAATTTACTAAATTAATTTTTTTTATTTTTATTATCTGCTTTTCATTCTTGTTTTTTAGAAAATACAGAATCAAAGAAATATTATTATTCCAAATCCTTCTAAAAAGGGTATTAATTTAAAAATCATTCTACGCTGCTTGGAAGTTTAAAAATAATCTCAATCCCTTGTAATGAAGAAATAAAAAATGATCTTTACGAAAAGATGCATTATTATTCAGATACAAACAACAAAACAATTTACTTCAATTTTATTATTTAAAAAAGACTCCATCTTATTAGTTTTTCCATAAGAAATAAAAAAACTTCAAAGAAAAGAAATAATTTGAAACATTGTTTCATTAAAGAATCATTTATTTAAATTTATTATTTGAAGCATCAAATCTTTGTAAACAAATTTATGTAAATTAAATCTTAACTAATGAAATGAATTATATTTTTATTGCAACCATTTGTTTGCTTTATTTTTAAAATATATTTTACTTTTTCTAATCTTTCTTTTCGAATATCAGATTTTAATTTCATTTCAAATATGACAGTGTTTCTTCTTATGGTTAAATCATATTACAATAAATTATATATAATATCTAAATTATATCTAAATTATATATTTCGTAATATATATGCAAATAATAAATGATAGAAAGTAAAATAAAAGAATACGTAAAGAATAAGTCCATAGAAAATATTTAGAATAATATGCTCAAAATTAATCAGATTTTCATGATTTATTGATATGTAATCTATAAATTTAAACTAAATATAAACATAATTGTATTTGTAAATATAAGAAATAAATGTATAACATTATGTATTTTAAATTTTGATTTCAAAATTTATTTTACATGGAATTATTTTTATTCATTTTGGTTAACATTAAATTAGAAGATTATTTAGTTAAACGTTTAAAAGTAAAATTAAACCACGAAAAATTATATTTTTATTTAACAAAAAAAATATTTAATAAAATTTTTTTCTTGTTTTTATTATCTCTTTTAAAAAGAATATGTTAATAGAAAAATAAATAAATATTTCTTGCAACTATGTATAAAATATATATTAAAAAACAATTTCAGATTGGATAGTACAAGAACATTCAAAATATTAATCAAACATTTACAAATATTTTAAAGTAATAAAAGGTTTTCTTCAAATTCTTTATAAAGTCATAAAAATTGTAAATATCGTATTGTGTAAACAGTTACACATCAACAGCTGCCATTTCTGTGATTGTCACATTTTCCACAAACGGGATTCTGCACTCCGGAATCTAAAAAGGGAACTACAAAATTGTGTAATTTTGTTAAAAATTTATTATCTTCTGATTCAAGGAAAAAATACTTAAAATGGAGCTATCAGGTTATCAGAACACAACTATTATGTCTTATTAAATCCTTAAAAAGTCAGTTCGATTAAATTCCACAAGAAAGGGTTACAATTAAGACATCAATACTATTTCTAATGATATAGTCAAAGAAAAGACATTGAAGATGAGCCAAGTTCTAGCAGCCCTATTGGAGTTGATACTGAGCAGTTAAGCTAATCATTGATCAAGACAGAATTAATTCAACACGAACTATTGCATTAGAACTGAAACTTTGCCAAAAAAAAATAGTTAACGTTTTGAAAGTAATAAATTTAACATTAAGGTGCCTGACGAATGGATTGATAAAGTGACAAACACAAAAGGAAAAAAAAAAACCTGTTTGGCTCTGCTAAGAGATCAAATGAAAAAAGAATATTCTGGACAGAATTCAGATCTGCAATGAAAAATGGGTGTACTATTATAATACAAGACGTAAAGGAGTGTGTTCATCACCTAGGGAATCAGCTGTCTCTATTTCAAGACTAGACCTAACTAACAAGATACTTCTCTGTATCTGGTGGAATTGTCGTATAACTATCTCTACAAGGAATACATGAAAAGCGGGCAGACTATCTACAGGGCAATAAACAAAAATATGCTAATCAAAGTTCGTGAAGCCAGTCACAAAAAGCTAAACGACTTCAAAAAGTGTTTCTCTTTCATCAAGACAACGCCAGGTTGCATGTTAGCAAGAAGACCTGCTGGACATTCAACAAGCTGGAGTGGGATTTAATGCAAAATCCACTATACAGACCAGAACATGACCACTTCTGATTTCTATCTGCTTTTACTTCTGCAGTTGAATCTTGACTGAACAATCTTCCTTTCAAACGAGGAGGTCATTAATGAGGTCGATCTCTTTGTGGATTCGAGCACACCACAGTTCGCGGAAGGCATTGAAAAGTAGGCAAAAAAATGTTAAACAGAGATTACTATCCTCATTAGCTTTGCTATTTTCGTATGTTTTTATAATTTTACAATATATTTTTTTTTTTGGCGGAAATTTTTTTCTCAACGAATTAATTTAATTTTTAATTTTTCTTTCATTAAATATAATCTTTTTTACATTTTTGCAGATAATCAAATAAATTAATTAATTAATTAATATTAAAAAAAATAAAATAATTAATTAAATTCGATATATATTTAAATTAAATTTATATTTTCTTATTTCTTTTTTAAATGCAAATTAACTATGCAATAAAAACAACAATTAAAAAGTTAAACTTCTTTTCTGCATAATATTTACTTAAGAATACATTTAAAAAAATAATACGGACGTTTTAAAAATAATATAGTTAAAGACGACATTGTTAATCGTTTCTTATTTTGAGAAAAATGATAAAATAATTTAAATTAAAAATAATTAAATTTTCTTTCTACGTTATAAGATAAAGTGCTTACTTTTAAAAATTAATTAAATTTAGAAATTTAATTTCTTTTTAAGTGCACAAACACTTTTTAGAAAACTTTATGAAGGAAGTTCCTAGCAGAAAAGTAAAAATATTATAAAATTTACCATCATCAACTTGATTTCAGAATTTGAAATTAAAAATAAATTTATTCCGAAAGGTCATTTTATTGCTGAAATTGAAAGACAAAACTGTTTGAAAATGCTAAATATTAAAGTAAATAAATGTTAAGCTCTTAAAAAGTTAATTTATTTATAAATACCTACGAATTTCTGCATCGAATTCCTAATTTAAAACTTCTCAAGTCTAAGTCTAACGTCACAAGTTTTTTCAGACTTTTCTTTTATTTTATCTTTTATTAATTATTTTTTTCTTTTCTTTTTATGTATTTGTATTGTGTATTTATTTATATCTTTTTGTTTTTCTCTTATATTTGAAATCCTTATGGGATATATGATCGATGGCATTTGTATATATTTTCCAGATCAATTTCCTTAATTTTAATCTTATTCATTAATAACCTTATTAAATACGATTTTTTAATATAATTATTATAGTATTATTTAAAATTACATTGTACGAATATGTTTAAATGTAATTTTTCATGAAAACTCAATTACTAACTCAGAACTTTTCAAACATTTTAAATGAAGTTCTCCTTCAAAGTCCATCACTAAATAACAGCAACTTCTGTCTCGTGTAATGGAATTCACAGAAAAATGATGCTTGGTAGAATAAACTCATCACTAATTTAAGGCAGGCTAAATTGCTTTCAAAGTGGTGAAAAATTCATGTATGAGTTATAACAGGATGTTCCTTTCTCAAAACAAGAAATAGAAAGAAATTTCATACTAAGAAATAAAAAAAAACAATGCAAAAAAAAAAAAATAGTAATATTAATGGGTGAAAAGAAACATCTGTTTTAAATTGCAAATAGAATGTTTCATTTTTAGCACCTTAATGCTTTAGAAACTGGCAACTGGCGTACCAAATTACGGAGTACCAACAGGGGGAAATACCCCAAAACCTCCTCATCTTAATTAATAAATAAGCTTGGAATTTTAATGGCTGTTTTTAATTAATGTTAGTAGAATTAAAGATAAATGCTTCTAAAAATTCAAATTAAGTAGGTACTCAAAAAAAAAAAAAAGATTAAAAATACTATTTATAAAGTAAAAAAAAAATAAAAGAATTTAAAAGTTAAGTTTTAAATTCGGTACAATTAGGGACCAGTTGTCGATGCCGTAAACATATACAAAAACGTAAACAAACAAAACAACCCTTTGCTTGGAACAAACGAAATCACTGATTGGGAAATTATGCATGAACGGTGGAGCCAATAGGAGCATCTGAAAGGTAGAAGATTAGTGTCCCTTAAATTTGAAAAAAAAAAAAAAAGGTCGATCACTGAACCGTAATTCTTTTTATGCTTTTTATAATTTTTATTTGATTTTCAATTTTATACTTTTTGTTTGGTTTTCGATTTTATAATTTTTATTTTATTTTTATATTTTTATATTTTTTTTATTTTCAGAAAAAAAAGAGTCAAATCCACCATGCCTTTTTGAAACATTTTAAATGAAGTTCTCCAACGGGGAAAAGTTCAGAGTTGATAGACCTTTCTTTCAAGGACGGTTGACATTTCGTTAGATAGTAGCAAGAATTTTGCTGTTTTGTTTCTCCCTACCCGGAGACGTTGAGAGAGGAAAAAGGAGTGGAAAATCGAGTGAAGAACGAACAGTACGGAGGGTACAAGGGCCCTAAAACGAACTGGCTTTTAAGATGATTTGGTAAATCTTTTTGTTTTATAATTTGGTTTTCTGTGTTATGTGTTTGCAGTAGTGCAGTGCTGTCTTTGCAAATTTTAAATCCTCAGCTGCTAAAAGTTTGGAATTATCCTTTAAAAACAAATTGTTTCTATCATGAAACAAAAACTGAATTGCAAACTACACTCATATTATGCATCTATGACAAAATATAATACAGAACAAGTCACATTTGAGAAAACTCCGAAGAACTTAATTGGAGTGTATATAATTATTTTTGTTTTTTATCTTAAATTTGAAACTTTTATGATGAAAGATGCATAAAATTTGTATGTGCTTCGAAACACATGCAAATTTATCATTTTAAAAAAATTTAATTTGATTCATTAATATCGTTATTAAATACTAATCATTTGTGAGATTAAAAATTAAAGTAATATTTCAAAAAGTAATTTTTAAGGGAACCAAGTCAAAGCTGAAGGATTTTTTAAACATTTTAAATGAAGTTCTCCTTTAAAAGTTCTTCGTTCAGCTTTGTTTATAGTAGAAACTGAATTATTTCTTAAAATAGTAGCAAGAATTTTAGCTGTTATATCTTTTTAAAACTTAAAGACAGCATTGCAGAGCTGCAACGTATAACACACAAAACAAACAAATTATATAACAAATATTTACAAATCATCTTAGTTCGCTTAATGTCTTTGTACCCTCCATAGTGCCTGGAACTCTTCACTCGATTGTCCACTGCCTTTTCTCCCTCCGTCCAATATTCGGTTCCAAAGTAGAACGGGGGGGGACTAGAAAAACTGCAAACCAAAGTCTAAAGCATTGCTGGCTAATGATATTGCGGTTTGGAAATGCATGGTGTAACTCGCGGACCCATATAAAATTATATATTCCCGTTTTCAGTTTCTCATTTGATGAAACTGCAGAAAAATGAAGCTGAGCTTAATAAAATCCTTACTCATTTAAACTGTGCTGAATTACTTTCAAAGCAGAATCAGTGAATCAGTGAATCTTTCAAGCAAACTATCTCATAATACATTGTTTGCTTCCTCCTCAACATAAGAAAACGGGAGAAAAAAGGACGAAAGATGTTGAAAATAAAAGAAACATCTGTTTGGAATTGCAAATAGAACTCTGCGTCCTCTCGACACCTTAGCGCTGTTGGAGAGGTGACATTGTTTTATAACAAACCATGCAAATACTGGATGTCAGGTCCATGACCAATTCTATCCAGTGTGAGTCCCCTAGGGGAAAATCCGGGGAATGTTAAATATTCTCTTTGATATATAGGAAACTGGCGGGAGTCATAAATATTTACGAGACAAGCAATTCTGTGCAGTAAAACCAATAGGAAGGGGGAAGAATGACTCAAGAGTTAGAGGACAGATGACTGGATTCAAATTGAATTTTGTGAGACTTCAAATAAAAGGAGCCGGTTTTGAAAAGTCGGATGTTTCGATTTTAAGATGATATTTGATTATCTGTTTCATCACTCAAATAAATATCATACCTTATATTGATAGAAGCGCTTGCAGGGAAAAATTGGAATATTTCGATTAAATTTCATTTACTCTGATTCCATTCAGTTAGTTGCAAAACTTGTGGAACAAATGCATTTCGTTCATGAAATGTAATCAGGATTAATGAATGCATTGTCAAATAATTGAATTTACGGTATCAGTATTCAATTGTAAATTGTGTGAATTTTGATTCAGATATATGTGATGAGAGAAATGCTGCAGCATTTGTTTAATTCATGTATGCTATAAATTGTGGTGAGTTTCGGAATATATCCTTTGAAAATTCAGGTTCTTTTCCTTTTATAATGATAATTAATTTCCCTGTCCCATCATTGATCATACTTGTCTTGTTTATTTTCGAATAGATTAGCTAATTAAACAGCTGTTCTATTATGCAACATTATATACTTAATTGTAGTATTTTTATATCGAAAATATTTTAAAGGTTACGGGGACTTAAAAGAATTGCTTATAGATATTATCCATGCCGTCATATATTATGTCCAGTAAATAATGTATGGTTTAATTTATAAACATGTTTGTTATGTCTCCATCCGGAAAATCTGTGTTGAGTTAATACTTTTTTTTGTGTTGCTGAGCATCGATAGATCTCATATTCCACATATTTTTGTCGCTATCATTACATGGACAGACAATAAATTATGACAATAAGACATATTAGACAATTTTACTTCTTTGAAGGCATTTAGAAGTATTGTTTCGTATTTGCGTGTTGTATGGAGGTATATCTGGAGAAGTAAGTTCGCTTAAGGGTAGTTCGCTTGCTGCCTGGAACTCTTCACTCGACTGTCCACTCCATTTTTCTCGCTCTTTCCCCATCCCCGGTTCCAAGATCGAATGGGGGTCGCATGAACTAGAAAACGTGCAAAACCAAAGTCTAAAGTAAAGATCAACCCATCCTTTAAAAAAAAAAATCTATCAATCTTGAACTCTTCCCCGTTGGCTATATAGATAATTTCGAGTAGGCATGTTGGATCCTTACTAAGACCCATCACTGAATAAAAGGCCTTTCTCATTTGCTGAAACTCGCAGAAAATGAATTTCAGCGTAATAAAATCCTTACTCATTTAAACTCTGCTAAATTACTTTCAAAGCATTATATCAAGGTATACCTCATAATACAATGTTTATTTCTTCCTCAACGTAAGAAAACGGGGAAAAAAAAGGATGGAAGGTGTATAAAATAATAGAAGAAAAGAAACATCTGTTTGAAATTGAAAATAGAACTCTGCGTCCTTCTCGACACCTTAGCGCTGCTGAGAGGCGACATTGTTTTTTAACAATCATGCAAATACCGGCTGTCAGGTCCGCGCCCAATTCTATCCGGTGCGAGTCACTTGGGGGAAAATCCAGGGAATCTTAAATATTCTCTTTGGATATAGGCGAACTGGCGGGATTCATAAATATTTAAGAGACAAGCGATTCTATGGCAGTAACATCAATAGGAAGGGGGACTTGTGAGTTAGAGGACAGATGACTGGATTCAAATTGAATTTTGTGAGACTTCAAATAAAAGGAGCCAGTTTTGAGAAGTCGGATGTTTATATTTTAAGCTGATATTTGATTATCTGTTTCATCACTCAAATAAATCTCATGCCTTATTTTGGAAGATGTGCTTACGGGAAAAATTGGAATATTTCGTTAAAATTTCATTTACTCTGGGTTCCATTCCACAAAGTTGGTTAAGCTCGTTATTTTTGTGATACAAATGCAATTCGTTCATGTAATGTAGCCAGGATTAGGATTTGCATCACAAATAATTGATTTTACAATATCAGTATTCAATTGTAAATTTTGATTCAGATATACATATATGGGATGAAAAATGTTGCAGCTTATTAATTTGTGTTGTGAATTGTGTTGCGTTTCGCAATAAATAATTTGCAAAATTTAGATTCATTCATTTTATAATGATAAATAATTTACCTATCTCATCGTTAATCAAGCTTGTTTTTTGTTTTTGATTATATTTGCTAATTAACCAGTTGTTTTGTTAATCAACATTATATGCTTATTTGTAGTATTTATATATTGAAAATATTTTAAAGGTTACTAAAAAATGAAAATTTCCTTATAGATATTATCCATTCTATCATAAATAACTATGTTCGATAAGTAACAGATGATTTATTATTTAAAGATGTTTATTATGCCTGCATCTGGAAAATCTTTGTTCAGTTAATGTTTTTGTTTTATTTTGCTGAGCATCGATGGATTTCATGTTCCACAAAACTTTGCTGATAGGATTACATGGACAGTAAAGGGAATGCATTATTTCTTTGAAGACATTTAGAAGTAATTACCTCATATTTGCGTGTTATATAGAAGAAAATCTGTAAAACTAATCAATCTGCTATAATTTTCCTCGTGTTAGGAAGCAGTGACTGCAACGACACAGCCTGAAGTTTTGCATGTAAACTGTAACTGTTTACACGCTAGTTTCACACACATACCACGAGGCCACAAGCCGATCTATGGCGTCAAAGTATCATGCTATTATCTAACAGATATTTAAAAAATATGTATATCCGTTATTGGATTTGCCCTACAAATTGAAGTCCCTTTGTGTTAAGAAGCTGATGGCAAGGGATTTCAAATCATACAATAACAATATACAAAATTGGAACAACAAATGAAATAACAATTATATTTCTTGAATGGTGAAGTCATCGACAGATAAACGATGTTTGCATTTCATTAAAATGTAGGCATTTATTTAAAAATAATTTTATTTGTAACATATTATGTTTAAAGAATATTACACTTATAAATAAATATGATTTTTTTCCTG
Source organism: Caerostris extrusa (assembly GCA_021605095.1). Classification (NCBI taxonomy): domain Eukaryota; kingdom Metazoa; phylum Arthropoda; class Arachnida; order Araneae; family Araneidae; genus Caerostris; species Caerostris extrusa. The sequence goes on from BPLR01015784.1 coordinate 19,967, forward strand.
ATTACCTAATGTATTTTATTTAACAGTATGGAACAATAAAAAAATATATAATGCCATTTATAGAAATACATTTTTTTTTTTCCATAATATTTAGATCATTGTTGTACAGAACATTTACTGGTATAGTTTTTTTTTTTTCCCTCTAGCCTGTCTGACTTAAAAAAAGTACTTAATTTTTTGATAGAAAGATGAAAATTTAGAACATTTTCCAATTTTTAGTTTATAAAGCTAATAAATATTTAAATAATAGGGACACATTTTCTTCAATGTTTAATAATTTATTATAAGTTAAGAGATAAAATACTTTTTTCAGTAAGATTTCGACATTTAAACTGAATTCAGCAGAGTGGATGGGGATTGTTTCAAGGCGGTTAGACATCGGATTAAACTGAAAGGTGAGAACTTGTAAAATTAAATTCAATGCATGCAGACCAGCTGACATGATCAAGAACAAGATGGAATCCAAACGTTTGGAATAGAAGAAGGGCCACCTGTACAAAGATCTGAATTCTGTAAATCTATAGCTGTTACTGACGGTTCATGCTTATTTTTATGAATCTATCATTGTTTATCTCTTTCAGGAACTATTTTAGACATCATTTTAATTTTTTACTTTTTTTTTTTTTGTTCTGTTTCAGCAATGAAAGCGCATCTGAAATTATAAGCAACAAGACCCAGTATATCCAAAAACGCCCCGAGAAAAAATAGTCTCTTCGAACTGTATTATTCCGATTGTAAAACATACCACCAAAGAAATTATATGCCCAATCATTAGCGACGAGAATACGAGGTACAAAATACATAAATTGTATGCGGGAATAGAAAGAAAGATATACCGTCCATAAAAAAATGTATAGATAATATTACAATAATTACTTTACAGTTTGTCCGACTTTCTATTAGTTGCAAACAAAAAAAAGTAATCCACTATCATAAATTATCCGCCTACAGGCTTTCCAGCCCACATACATACATCTTGAGCAATTGAGGGGACAGTGGCTCCCAGGCCTGAACAATTCCACTAAATCTGGGCAGGAAGAAATTTATCTGTTGGCCATAAACATCCCAGCAACCTCTGAGACGGAAACGCCGGCCAACAAAAGTCCGACCACAGCAAAGTGAGGAAACTAATAAAGCCCCTAGATAAACCTATAAAGCATCATGATGAGACAAAAAATGAAATATTTTATAGGCCATAAACCAGGACGTTCCCATCGCCTCTGTCGAATGATTAAAGGGACACTCGGGTTTTGCCTTCGTTAGAAATCTTTGCTTTTTTTATCCTCCGGTACAGTAAAAAGACTTCAAGGTCATAAGTTTATGCATCACCATCGTTGTCTAATGAAAGAGAGTTGGCAATGACGATTTTTTTAATGGAATGATTGATAGAAGTGTTTAAAAAGAATGATGACATTTAATGGATATGAAAGAAAGTATAGATAATCATAAATTTTAAATTTTTTGTATTGTTATCTGTTAGAGCATATATTATAATCTTAATGAGTAATCACAAAAATAATTAATCAAATAATTTTTACAACTTTATGTAAGAATTACTCGATTAATTATTTAAAAGATATTGATAAAAAATATAAGAATTATTAAGAATTATTAACTTTTAACAAAAAGTGATTGATTATTAATTATTTAAAAAATAGATATTGGGTAAAAGAAACATCTTTACTTGTTATTTGATAAGGTATAAAGAATTAACACTAAATGATACAAAAAGAACAGAGATGTAGTGATTTCAGAGTTATTCAGTGCATCATAGAGATCTTACTAAACTGCAGCCACGGTTTTCGATTACAATTTTATGCATTCCCACTGATATGGGAAGTTCAGATAGTAGAATAACATAGATGAGCAATAAAATAGAGGACTAATAAAATAGAGAGAAACATAGAGTAGTAATAAAATAAAGAAGCAAAAAATACGTATAGAAGCATAGCATTAAAGGGAACGTCCCCCTGTTCAGAAAGAACAGAATGTTGAGGCCAACATTTACCATTCTTTTCGTACTAGAATTGGAGCCGCATCTCAATTTGACACTTTTTTTCACAAGTATATGCTCAGGAAGACAATTATATATTATTTGTATTAATATGTGTAAACAATAATATGCAATGACACTTAAATAAATTCTACCTCACAAGGAAACATTACACTTAAAAAATTATGTATATTAATGTGTATCAATAACTACATTTCTAAGTGGTTCTAAGTTTTGATATATAATTTTATATGCGCCCCGCGGAGTTATGATGCATTTTCAAATTGGAACGCAAGATCATTTGGGTTGGCCACCGCTGTTCTAGAGGAATGTTGTAAGGAACGTTTGAAGATAGAAAGAAGTAATAGACATAATCCTTTCAATTAATTTATCATTAATTTTTTTCTCTAGCCCAACTCATTCAAAATTTAGAAATAAATAAGCTTACATTGGTGTTAAAGAGCAATTCTATATCTGTTTCTAAATTTAAGGTTTCTGATTCCGATTGAGTCCAAGATCACGAAGTGGAATTTGAAAAAATATTGCGTAAGAAGCAGGCCAGCGTAAAGCTACTAACAGACTTCAAAGTTTTCGCATGAGAAAAGTGGGCTTAAATCGTCAAAAGATGTAAAAAAAAAAAAATGACGCAATAGCAAACTTAAAAGGACTTAAGATGTCTTCCAGACAGTTGGATCTCAAAAGTAAAATAGCGAAGATAACTGGATTTCAAATCCATTTGGCGAATTGTTCTTTAAAGTAGGCGAAAAAGTATAACTTTTTGAAAATAAATATTGATTCACCTTTCGACATGATTTAAAAAAAGGACTCTCATTAATTTTGTGGTAGAAGAGTACCATGTTACTAATATTTACTGCTCTCTATTTATTCTCTCCTCGTACGTAAAATAAGAAAAGATCTTGAAATAGCACTAATGGTCTACAGACTTAAAGATTATTTTTGTCTTCATTTTAAACTAGATTTTGAAAACTTAACTCCGCAAAGTGCATTGAGATTCTTAAAGACGACATTTCAAAATTTTCATATCAAAAGCAATTGTTGCGAATTTTCATTATAATTTTATGTGTTATAAAATTATTATAATTCAATTTAGTTTGGTGTTAGGAATCTATTTAAAAAATGGACAACAAAATAAAAATAAAAAAATGAAGCATATAAGTGTCGTAAATATGCTTCGTTCGATTAATTTACTAACTAACTTATTAATATTACTAATTAAACAAAAATAATTAGGATAGACATAAGGAGTATGCCAGAAGAAGTGGGTAGGGTATTTGTAAATTCTTGAGATCGGAAACGATTGGGATACACTGATTTTACCAAATATTAAAGAAGAAACCACTAATTGCAGGTTATTTCTTTACTTAAAGTTAAATTAATTATTATGTGAATAGCAGGCTCTTATATAATTATGATATCTGTTCATGATGCAACATTTGATAATTCATATATTATATATATTTATATAAGCTGCAATTTATTTTTACATTTTATTGCCCATTTCTATTTTTGAAAATAACGTCATACAAAAATCAAATAATATTAGAATAAATAATATATATATATATATATATATAATCATATAAATCAATAAATCAATAATTTGTATACACGTAAAATTTGAGTGAGATAATTTATTACCCTCTTATATATAAATAAATCTCTCTCTATATATAGAGAAATTTATTCATATATAGGAGCTCATGCATTACTGATTATTGATATACAACCAATCACTGGCTTAATAGTCATATCACGGGCTTCAGTCACTAAGCAGTCAATAAACAATCAGGAGGTGCTATCTCGTGACTGGAGTTTTGCCTTATAAATCTGGCTGCAATGTCAAATCATTTTTCTTTCATCCTACATCTTATCTACGTCATCTTGCGGATAGAAATAACATCGTTTCTAATAACTTCACAAATGATATGCAGAGGTTGATAAAGCAACCCTCGGTATCTTTTATAATTTATATCTTTTGGTTTTTAAAAGTTTTTCCTTTTGGTTTTTAATAATTTATTTTGGGTTTTACGGATTTCTTGAACGACTTATTTCACGCCTTGTTATTTTATATATTTTGTATAAATTTTGAATTCTTTTATTATCTCCCAATGCAGTTTTAGCGTTCAATCTTTTGAAAATTGTTGTGTCTGAGTTGTATATCTATATCTATCTATCTTTTCTCTCTATATATATATGTCTGTGTATATGTATGTATGTATGTATGTACATATGTAAGGGTGTATGCGTGTATATAATAACACTTTGTTCATTCTGATTTCCTTACCCATTGAAGCGCCATATCAGTTAGAAATGTGAAGCATTAGTGGGTCTCAAGCATATCACGAACAACATAATCAAGAAAACATGGAGGCACACAGCCAAATTCTTATTTGTCCAACATCTGCGGACCCCATCATTGTTAATCATTTTATGTACCTTTGAATATTATTTTCTGCACCATTGACATAATCACCAACCATTTATTGTACCATTGGCAATAATTTACTACTTCGAAACCCATAACGTGTGCTGTCCGCACAATCACCCATGTTCACCCTTCGTTTGGAATATGGACCATGATGGCATGGAATTTATAATGACAACCATGTATATATTTCCTGGTAGTTAAAACTTCAATGAAGTTACTGGACTTTCGTGGTCCATCACAACTCTGGGTCCATCATCCTCATCTGTGTGTTAGATTAAAATATTGCATACTGCACTCTAGGCCATCTAATAGCTTTACATGTTTGGT
>BPLR01015785.1:0-28692 GCA_021605095.1 Caerostris extrusa
CATCTCCCGATTGGTCAAAGATCAATCGGCTGCTGAGGGCGATCCACCATAATGCTAAGAGGTGGCGTCAGGAGTGGAATGTTTTGTCTTTTGTTTTGGAATTTTGAAACAGAGTTGAAGTTAATTTTTGCTTTCTTTTGCCCATTTCATCATCCCAACTGTTTTATGTTAAATCAGGAGACTGAGGTGCTATGGTACGGAGCGAATCGCCTCGGTTGCAAAAGCAGCTGCTAGTTTCCATCTTGTACAACAAATCGAGAACTATCATAAGTATATCCGTGCTAGATCCCTTTTACAAATTACGAAGATGAAAAGATTTTGGAGATAAAAAATTATAATTATAATTAAATTAATGTAATTATATTATTTATTATATTTATATATATTATTATTTATTATAAAATTATATTATTATTTATTATATAATTACATTATTATTTATTATAATTAAAAAAAAATTAAATTGTAATTAATTATAATTGGAGATAAAAATTTATAATTATAAGTGATTTGGAGCAAATAAATGATTAAAAAGAGTGTGAAGGGAACAATTTGGAATCATTTTAACTAATGATAGTGTCACATTTCATGCATTTTTGAAAAATACTTTTTCAAAAGTCATTTTTTTAATTTTTATTCTTTTTTTAACATTAGCTAAACACACTTTAGATCGAGGAGGGTCAACCCAAATGATCTTGCGGGCTACTTTGGAAATGCACATTCCTAACTCAGCTGGCCGCATGTATTTCTACATATTAGATTTGGTTTTATGAACTTATCTATTTTTTGGAGCGAAAAATTGAAACATATTGAGTTATCATTATTGTGTATACTATTATTCTTTAATGTAAACACTAGATAACATAATAATAATGGCGATACTAAACGCACATTTAATAAACAAATATATAACACTGAAAATGAAATACTAAAAATTATGTTTCATTTTTATAAGTAAATATAAAGAATATGACCAAGGTTAATAAAAATTATATAAATATAAAAAGAAATTTAAAAAAATTGAAATCATTAAAAAAATATGTGTTTTACTAGTGCGATATTCATTTCGCCAGGGCCTGAATAGCCGAGTGGCTAGCGCTCTGCCGCTCGGTATTACGTGTTTCGTGTTCGAGTCCCGGTAACGCCATGAATTTTTTGTAGTGGGTCGGAATCCATTTAATCCGGTCTAACATGATCGTAGACCTTTGCGGGGGGTATTTTACTCCTCGTCCATAGCTTATCTTCAAACTACGCACACTTTCTGGGTAGTGCTAAGTGAGTAACGTCAGTGCAGCGCTAGCCTTAAGGCATCAAGCCAATTGTCTAAGTCAAGGGGATAGGCAAACTTTTTCGGTCATGGTGTCCAAAAATCCCAGGAAAAAAAAGTATGGCAGGCTAAGATAAATTTTCTAAAAAAAACAATATACAAGTATTATAATTTAAATATGTTAATGAGATGAATGAAATTGCGATTTCATTTTTAAAGTTCCTTATATTGAGATGCGAAGTGAGATGGACGGCTGATTCTAAGGAGCGAGGCTAAATGCTCATCTGTCTGTACTTCTGAGTAATTCTTTCTAAGGTTCATTGTTGAAAACACTTGTTCATATACACATAAGATGAAGCATAAACATAGCATTGATTTTCTGAGCGGAGATAAATTTGGAAAACTTATTTTTCGATAATGATTTATAAAACTCTTAACTTTGGCATATTTAGAAACAATTGCTTGAGATGATTGTTAGAATGTAACTCAATTAATTCAACTTTGCAAATCCGAACTCACTGCTTCACAATTTGCGTTGAAAGGCATGGTAAAAAATATTCAATTCTGTTCGTCTGTGCTTGCTCCGTTAATTTATGTTTTGTAGAACCAAAAAATAAAGAAAGTAAAAAAGATCATCAGTCTTTTGAAAAAAAGGAAGAAAAAAAAAAAATCATATTTAATCAAAAGAAGAAGATGGATATATAATATATAAATATATATTTCTTTTTATTTGCCTGGGACCTTCAAATTAAAATTCTATCCGCGGAACGGATAGAACCTTCAGAGGGCCGGAGTTGGCCCGCGGGCGTGGTTTCCATCCCTGGTCTAAGTGTTTGTCAGCTGCATTAGAACACACACACACACAAAAAAAATGTTTTCCACTCTTTCCTCTAGCTTTTTAGAATCTGTCTCAATTTGGGTTACATATCGTAATTGGTGTTGCAGGTTAGCGTCCGTTATGTATTAGCATGTTTTGTTTTAGTCAATTTTTTTTCGAAAAAAAAAAAAAACTATTCAGGTATAAGTTGAACCAAAATCGCTGATTTCTCAAATTACCCTAGGGATGGTCACTGGGGCTGAGATCACTTCAAGTGAAACATAAAACATGTTATATTAGATGTTCCATTAAATTATTTTTCAGCGAATTCGTGATGCGCGCGCATCATGAATTACAGTTATGAGTTCGCAGAATATAATTTAATTACTCTGCGAACTCATAACTGTAAGCTCATAAATAAACCAGGCAATATCTATCATATATTTACAAGAATATTATTTTAAAATCAAAGTTAATTTTTTCTCACATTTCGACAGTTAATTTTTGAATATAGGGAAGCACGCATAATGCATTTTTAAGACACTGGTTTCCGCTATTTCGGTCATTATAAAATAAATATATTTTGTAAAAGTGTGATACATCTCACGGGCTGGAAAAATACGCAAAGCGGGCCGCGGGTAGGCCACGCCTGCTTTAGATAATACCACACTTTTATACAACTCTATATTTAATTAAATTCAGGATCAATAAGTTTTAAATTCCTCAAAAAATATACAATCTGTTATTCTGTCTATATTTTATTAAAAAAATTAAGGAGATTAACAATTAAAGATTCAAATTCAATCTATATATCAATGGTGGGCAAATGCAGTTTATAGTACCGCACAAAGCCTTTCTTTTTTTTTTTTTTTTTTTTTTTTTTTTTTTGTCGTTTGCGCGTGTTTAGATTTGTGTGGTGTTGTCATTAACTTTAAACATATACATTAACAATACCCGATCCTATAAACAACTAGCTACACCGTTTACTTAACACACGATAACCATTATGAAATTCCGCAATAACCCCTACCACATTTTAAATCAACTAATTCGCATGCCTTCAGAGACTTATGTAAGTTGGAAAAGGAAACACACATGAAATAACACACAGACGAAAATTTCATGATTTAAAATATTAACAAAAATGTATTTACTGATATTTACAATTTGTAAGCTAGAAATTAAAGTCATTTAATTAATTTAATCAATAAAAGTATAATTCAAACAATGCCTTTAATAAAATATAACTTATACAGTTGCTTGCAATTTCGAAAATTAATGTTCAATAATATAATAACAAGGTGATTGACCTTACAGTTTCATAATTTGCCACGACAGCTGGGGTAGAAGGGCTGCTTTTCTTTTTTGTTAACTTTAATGTTTTTAGTGATAATAATGCTCTATACGCACCGGATCAATGTCTTGGCAGCAAGGGTGCTCCGTCCAACCGCTCATGGGGCTCTTGTGTCAGCAGGAGACCAAGAAAACTTGACTATATAATGTAGCTTGGATTGTACACTTTCTTCCTTCAAGCTACGCTGCTGCCAGGGGTTCACCAGTTAAATCATAGAGAAGTATGCCAGAGCAGCCAGAGAGTCACTCGAATCGCCGTCACAGTTAAATATCTCTGTTTTACGCTGGACAAGGTACCTCTCTCTCAGCCTCGATCAGTCACGTTCCTTTCAGCTACGGAGTCTCCGTTCCTCGTCTCTATTATTTCTCTCCCTCTCTTCCTCTGCGATGTCCATCACCTCCATTTTATAGTTCATTCTGGGTGGGGGGGGCGATTGCCGACACCGTATTAGAGTCTATATCCGTTGGGCAGACGCTCCCCGTCCATAAATCAAGTCCCCGTCTTGATCAACTGATTTCTTGACCCATCTGGCCTCGAAGTGTTTACGACCCCTGCCAATTAAAATACTTTTCACATATATCCCCTTCATCCCCAGCTGTGACCCATCCGGTCAGGTGCGGAGACCACACACAGTCCCCTTCCAAGGCACACACAGAATATAGTCTAACATATATAATAATAATATAGAATTTTACCATAAAAATATTTACTAAAAGACATTGCTCATATTGACACGACATTTGACTCGAAGCACAGTATATTTTTATATTAAATTTTCTGAAAAATTATTCAAAAATCAAAAACAATTTGTTATGTATTTTTTTCCTAATGCAGTTGGCAATTAGACCATGATCTTTTATGCCATAAGGGCTGCACCGACGTTGCTCACTTAGCACTATCCGGGAGGTGCGCGTAGCTTGAAGATAAGCCATGGGCACGGCGTAACAATGCCCCCGCAACGCTCCTATTAAGACCGGGACCTACAGTTTAAAGTGGATTCCGAAGCACTACAAACATCCATGGCACCGCCGGATATCGAACCCAATACCTGTGGTACCGAAAGCCAGAGCTCAAGCCATTCGGCCATCAGGCCACATATAATATAATTTTGAATAATATAACATTTATAATTTTAAAAAGTGTCGCATTTCAACTCACTTAACAGACAAAAGGGTGCATATATTCCATAAAAATAACTCTACCAAACTATGACGTACCGAAATGTTATAGAAATGCTTAAGACAAGAAAATAAAAATCGAATTGTGTCTAATCCTCAGTGTCTGGCAGAACTGGAGTAGTTTACTCAAGGATGGAAGAACAGCGGGGGCAACTTCTGTTGTGATGGAGCAGCCGCAGATAGATGTCTGACTTGGCTCCGAGTCTCTGAAGAAAGAAGGGTATGGCCTTCTGGGAGGTCTTTAGGTTTGGTTTGGTTTCGTTTGTCGCTCTACGGTAATCTTGTGCACTTTAGGCTAAACAGACCGAGACCTACAGTTTAAAGTGGATTCGAACCCCTATAAACATCCATGGCACCGCCGGGACTGGAACCCGAAACCTGTGGTACCGAGCACCAGAGCGCTAGCCACTCAGCCATTCAAGGTCTTTTTAGGGGTAACTAACCCACATGTGCGTATCGTTTGGGAGTAACCCATGGAGTTCTACCACCAAGTAGTCCGACTCACGAGGCAAGATGCTGAACATCACAAAAGCCACCGAGCCTCCTCGTTTTTGAAACTGTGTCCACAGCACAGTCACCAGAACCTCAGCCTTAATATTCACCAGCGGCGCACGTTGCTACTGAGCCATGAATCGGGCATAAAAAACAATTAACGCACATAGATGCTGTGTTTGTAATACATTATTATTATTATTATTATTATTTATTTATAATTATTACCCATGGGTATCCAATGGGTATTGTTTTCGGTAACGACCTGAAATGACGCCCGATCCGAAATAAAGTTATGCCAAAAAAGGAAACAATGGAAATTGGAAACAATGTTGACAACAATGGAAGACAAAGTTAAAGCGCATGATCGTGAAAGGAAAAAATAGCCCGTTCGAAGCCTGAAACTCGTACCCGCCAAAATGCCCTTCAACGGGAGCGTCGAACTCTCAAGCGTCAACAAGCTATCAACCCTCACGATGACAATATTAAACACACGAAATGTGTTCAAACTCCTTCTCTTTACTCTCCCTCCTGTTCTTGTCCTCTCAAGGATACTTTTAATTCGTCCTCTTCAGTTACTCCTTCCTGCTCCCATTGCTTCTTGAACAATACTCATTCCGATTTAAACGACTACACTCATGAGAAACAGTGGCTCCAAGTCGAAGAACGTTTCTTTAAATCAATTGCTGATGCCCCAACCCAACGTTGTTACTGTTGTGATCGTTTATATATGAAAAAAAATTTAGTAAGCTGTTCGAAAGCTGACTTGCGTGCTCGTGGCTTTACGGAAGAACAAATTGCAATAATTTTCTCTGTCGACTTGGATGAAGCTGACTTTTGTAAAACGTGCAGCGATCATATTCGTAAACGCAACGTTCCAAATCTTGCAGTCAATTATGGCTTTCGATATCCTGAGCAACCCTCCTGTTTGTCTGGAGTTGAATGACTTGGAAGAGCGTCTAGTTGCTCTTCGTATCCCTTTCATGCAAATACGAGAGCTTGGTCGGGATGGTCAATATGGTATCAAAGGGATCCGTTACGAACGTTCCTAACGACTTGCACAAATCGGTCGACTGTCTTCCGCTCAATGTAAACGATTCAGCCACTATTTAAAGACAAGTTCTATCTAAAGACAAGACAGAAAAAAAAAAAAAATGCATATGCCAATAATGCAAGTACCAATAATGCAAATACAAAAAATGCAAATACAAAAAATGCAAACACCAAAAATGCAGATACCCATGAGTAAACTGTACATCGGCATTAGACGATTACAATTTTTTTTTTTTTTAATTCTTTTGGAAATTTTTTATATTTTTTTATTATTTTTCTTGATACTAGAATCGCTTCTTTCATTGTGGATCCAAGATGGCTTTTTATAATCGCCAATACTGAGTCTGTTTGCTTATATTTGTATTATTGAAGGAAACAATTGGATTGTCTACTTAACATTCAATTTTAACAGAAATTCGTAAAATTTTTAAAAAATATTTTTAAAAAAACAGCCTGTAATCAGGTTTCTAAGCCTGATTTAAAAATGTTCGACTCCCAACTCCGATGCAGACTTCCCAGTTCAAAATACAAACCATTTTGTAACTATAATTTTTAAAAATATAAATAGTTGAAATTGGATAATCCTGTGCAGTAGATATTTTGTGGAAAATAAGAGTAAAAATTTTTGCATTAATATTTCGTATAATTTATTACAAGAAATGAGAGAACAGAAATAACGGTAAAGCAACAAAATGTTTATCATCATTAATATTATTATTATTATTATAGCAGTAATTTTTGTGTAAGATACATTTTTCTGGTATAGCTTTGAAAGAAATCTGATGATTTTTTTTCTAAATGCGGTTTTGATTTTTGATTTGTAAGCATTATTAACCCTTTCCACTCGAATTTTTTTTTTTGCCAGCAACTGGAAGCGATTTTAGTGAAAGATCATATTCCCATGTAAGTTTGATATACGCATTATTTATATTGTTATTTGCAATGTCTCCGTAGCGGAGCCCTCGAGCTTGAAGACAAATTTTAAATGGCTTCGCTCCGGAGCCCTCGAGTGCAAAGGGTTGATTAAATTATATAATGTATTATTAACTCAACTATAAAATTTATTAAGAACTATATTATAAAATAGTTTAAAATTATTCACCAATCATGAATAGTTCAGCAGATTAAATGGATCTACAATTAAGCAGTACGTAATTTTTACCAATCATTTTAACAGCCAGAGAATGTAATGTGTTTACAATTAGTCCTGGGATTGGCATAAACATTAGGCCATCTGCGCTGCTTTCATTGGCGCCAAAACTACTTTATTGTGAGAAAGTTGATTTTCATGCGAGATGTATTTGATATCATTATAAGTAATTTTTTTTAAACAGTTAGTTAATGAGTCATATCATTGGCTGATGCAATGGTAAAATATACAGATAATAGGCTTAGATGAGACCCTCTACGAGGCTAGAATCACGTTCACTGAGACAATTTAACCCACTGTATATTTGATGATTATTTCGGCTTAAAAATTATCAATTTCCATTAAATAAGACGAACTGGCGCAGAGGTTGAGGGGTTCGAATCTGAACTCAGCTCTTTTTTTGCAAATTTTTGCTACGTTGTGCTCATGATTTTTCCACTTTCCGACTAGTAATTAAGTTAGGTTTTTATTGTACGCTTTTTACCCTTTTTTTTGTAAGGAAAACAAAAGGATAGAAATAAAATTATAAAAAAAAAAAAGAAAAAATTATAAAAATAATAAAAAGAACTTCAGTTCTGACATCGACCTTTTTTTTTTTTTTGGGGATTCTTCGTTTAACCATATTGCTTTTCTGATCTTCTTCATTGGCTCCCACCGTTCAGCATAACCCTTTCACTGCACTGTTTACATTTTGTTTACGTTTTTCAATAGTATTATGGCATCGACAACTGGTCCCTAATTGTACCGAATTTAAACTTGACTTTTAAACTTCTTTTATATTGTAACTTACTTTTATTTATTATTAGTATTTTCAATTTTTTTTTTTGAGTACCACTTTAATTTGAATTTTTAGAAGCAGCCAACTATAATTATAAGCATATATATGAATTAAGATGAGGAGTTTAAGGGGTATTTCCCCATTTTGGTACTCCGTAAACGGTACGCCAGTTGCCAGAGGCTAGAATCATTTTGACTAAAGTTTATTACTTAGCGATTGAAAGAAAAAGTAAATAACTTTGAAGTCGTGTGAAACATATTTTTAGACGACTTGTTAAATTGCCTTATGTGATTGTTCGTGGAAGCTTGATCGTTGTTCTGTTTTTTGAAGCCTAAAATAATTTTATTTTCTTCATTATCTACTGTGTGACCAGTTAAATTTGAAATGGTCAGGTAGTGTTCATAGAAGAAATCTTGGCCCCTAGTTGGTTCATTTCTGATAGACGTTGGTATTTACAATTTTATTTTTCTTCATAAATGAGCAATGGCAATTATAAATTGCAAGAGGGACGAGATTCGAATCCGCTGGGGGCATTGTAATCGATGCTTTAGAAAGATCTAGATCTATAGATCTATAGATATAAGTTTCTTCACTAAAAATGCTATAACTCCCATACTAATAGTGCAACAGATGTCACATTTATACACGTGTCTTTTGAAGGTTAGGGTTGACTAAAAATCATATGGATTTAATACTAGTAGAGCCATCTGTGTGTCAGCCTACGAACTTCTCCGCGCACCTATTAACTGCCGGTGAAAAAGCTAAAAAACCAGCTTCATTTTATCAGTGGCGTTCTCGACACCTGCCTTCCCTCACATTCAAGATAAATCTAATACACATTCGCACCTTTTATCCCCTCATCTGCCTCAACTATTGAAATAAACAATCTTAATTTATGAAGTCCACATGTGCGCAGTAAAGTCCAGTCGGCAAACTAAATAAACCACAATCATTCAACGGCTTCCAAGTAAAAATTCTCCACAAGACAATATATAAAAAAAAAATAAGCCCTCGATCTTTAGTAAGCCGACTACGACATCCATCCACGAACCACTCCTTCTGACAAAAAGTAGCACTTCAAATTGATTTAACTATCCGTTCCTTAACGGCTTGACTGTTTATTAGAGTTTTTGCATACCGTATTTTGGACGTCCGTTAGCTTTTTCTCCCTAGCGCGCATGCTCATAGAAAACATTATTACTGATACGCATGCGCAATTTCCTATGAGCATGCGCGCTAGGGAGAAAAAGCTAACGGACGTCCAAAAATACGGTATCAAATTGATTTAAAAACTCTCTATTTTCTCTCTTCCCCAGGCGTCAGGTGCGATCGTTTCGTAACCGCCGCTTGCTCTGTTTCTTCTGTTTGGATGGATACTGTCATCATTCACAACAGACTGTGCAAAAAAGATTATTTTCCAGCGCTAGTTTTAATTGCGACCTCTTAATCCGAGTTAATCATTACTCATCTCATGAACGCCATAGTAGTATGCTTAATCTCTCCATCTAGGCTTTCTGTTCCAATATTTCTGTTCATACAACTTAATCTCTTCAACTAATGAATGTTCCATTCTTTCGGGAAAAAATGCAGCTTCAGACTTAGTCAGTTTAAGTCAATATTTCAATGTGATTGGTTCGTCAGTCTTTAATTGCAATCACTGGATACTTATCTTTTATAACTCTAATGATGATATATTACTACTGTGTCCAACAAGTAACAGCAATTTTCAATTTAAAATTCCCGAGGGTCTTATGGAATTTCAATTTTTGTCCTTGATATCTGTGTGAAATTTGACGTCAAAATATTCATTAGTGTTTGAGTTACGCTTGGCTTTGTGAGACGCTAAAACTGATTCCGGCGATTTTGAAATGTCTGAATTAATTGAACAAGAACTTGCGTTAAATTTTGTTTGCGTAATCGTATAGAATGTGGCGAAAGGAATTTGGTGAGCATTCTATATCGGAAAGAGTTTAAAAGTGGTATAAACAGTTCAAAGAAGGCAGAAAACGCATTGAAGACGAAGATCCCTCTGGTCGACCACCAACCTCAACCGACAAAGCTCACATCTATTCAAAAAATTAAAGATTGGGTGCTTGCAAACCGTCTATTTACAATTAGAGACCTTGTTGCTGATGTCGGAATTTCAAAATTCCATTTTAAAAGATGTTTTTGTGCCTCAAACGCGTCAAATCTCGATTGATACCGAAAACACTGAATGCGCCAGCTCGCAGTGCATCGATTCGTCGTGACTTTTTCGCCAAAAATGAAACCCATATCGTTCCTCAACCACCGTATTCTTCTGATTTAGCTTCCTGCTACTTCTGGCTATTCGCTAAACTCAACAGACCACTCCGGGGACACAGTTTTGAGTCAATTGAAGAGACATTTCAAAAATCGCCGGAATCAGTTTTAGAATCTCACAAAACCAAGCGTAACTCAAACACTAATGAATATTTTGACGTAAAATTTTCCACAGATGCCAAGGACATTGCCAAAAACCTAAAAAAAAAAAAATAAATAATAAATGAAATACCATATTCCCGAGAAATTTAAATTGAAAATTGGTCTTACTTTTTGGACACAGTAGTAACATAGAAAACAATAATCTATCTTCAATAGATAAGTAAATAAAAGTACTTCACAATACCTTCTCACAATAAATACCAAAACAAGAAAAAAAATTCACTAATCTCAAAAGATCTTGTTGCTTTTTTTCTTTACTCCATCCCAGACAATGATTGAAGGTTTAGTAAAATGGCTCACCAACAAAAAGGCAGAAAGTAGAATTACTTCTCCAATTTCCCCACTCCATTTACAGTTAAACTAGAATGAAAGAGTTGGAAGGATTGAGGAATCTGTGCTTTCTTGCGAGATAAAAGGAGATAGAGTGTTATGTTCTTTTCGAGGAAGAACGTAAATACCTCTCATCACACATTTCGACACATCCAGGGGAAAAGGAGACATTTCTTAAAACTTCTTCTCTTCTAATATTTTCACGAATTTTGTTCTTTTAAGATGTTTGTGTGAAAACAAACACACTGGAAGAAAGCACTCGCTCTGACATTGCTTGATTAAATAGGCTTTTGGAGTGGTTAGGTATTTTTTTTTTTTTAGACTTTATAAAGTTTAGTAAAATCAGGGATTTTTATTGTCAATGTCATTTGGTTTGTCACTTATACAATTAAATGTCAATATATACTAGTGATATATTATATATATCTGATTTCTATAGAATTTGAACTTGTTTTTATTTTCCTTTTTTTGAATTGATTAAAATACATTGTGAAGTTGGATTGCTTTTGAAACTTTGTTAAATGACCATCTTCAAACATTATTTGTGACAAATATTGTGAACAAGTGACAATTAAACAAGTGACAAATATTTATTATATGATTTACGATAGGGACTCTATCAAAGCGTAGAATTGTTAAAAATAGTTTTGTATTAAATAAAAGATATATGGGGAGGGTTTAGACATTATAGAAATTGATGGTTTATTTAGAATAGAAGGGATGGTCTATGGATGGTCTTTATAGAAGTTTATTTGTGATTTTATTGAATTTTTATTTTTAGTTTTAAAATTACATAAGTTATAATGATGATTCTTGATACATTTTATTTCTAAAGACTTCATTTTTTATAAAAAGAAGATTGAAACTTTTTGATCGAAATATAATGCATTGTTATGTGAAATACTTAAAAATTGGCCTTTTTTGTAAACTATGTTAAACGATTACATTTAATTTGATAAATTTACCAAACTTTATAATATTGGCCATTTTGCTTACTTCTTTGGTTTACTTGTACGAAGCTGCATACTAAGTGATTTTTAAAAAATTTTTAAAGAAATTCGTCTAGATACATACGGTAGCTTTAAAGAAGGTAACAAGAACTTTTTTGATAAATCTGGATCTAGCTAGATTTTCAATGGTGAATGATCACAGACTAGTATTAAAAGACACCTGCTTTTCACATAAAAAGACATCTGTCTAAAATACACCTGCCTGCAACTTTAAATATTGATTAACGTATAAAATAATTACAATAAATAATCTTAAATGAATTAAATGTCCGTAAAAATAGTCTAAAGCTTCTTATAACATAGTAAATTATAACATATAACGTATAACATAGTAGCAGAAAGTGGAATTACTTCTCCAATTTCGCCACTCCATTTACAGTTAAACTAGAATGAAGGAGCTTGTAGGATTGAAGAATCTGTGCTTTCTTGCGAGATAAAAGGAGATACAGTGTTATGTTCTTTCTGAGGAAGAACGTAAATACCTCTCATCACACATTTCGACACATCCAGGGGAAAAGGAGACATTTCTTAAAACTTTTTCTCTTCTAATATTTCCACGAATTTTGTTCTTTTAAGATGTTTGTGTGAAAACAAACATACTGGAAGAAAGCACTCGCTCAAACATCGATTGATTAAATAGGCTTTTGGAGTGGTTAGGCATTTATTTTTCTCGACTTTATAAAGTTTAGTAAAATCAATGATTTTTACTGTCAATGTCATTTGGTTTGTCACTTATACTATTAAATGTCGATGTGTACTAGTGATAGATTACATATATCTGATTTCTATAGAATTTGAGCTTGTTTTTATTTTCCTTCTTTTGAATTGATTAAAATGCAATATGATGTTGGATTGCTTTTGAAATTTTATTAAATGACCATCGCCAAATTAATATAAAAGTGACAAATTTTTGTTATATGATTTACGATAGTGACTCTATCAAAGAGTAAAATTGTTATAAATAGTTTTGTATTAAATAAAAAGGTATATGGAGAGGTTTCTTGGACTTTATAGAAATTGATGGAGTCTATGATTTTATTTTGTAATTTTATTTTTAGTTTTTGAGTTGCATAAGTTATAATGATGATTCTTGATACATTTTATTTCTAAAAATTTCATTTTTTATGAAAGAAGACTGAAACGTTTTGATTGAAATATAATGTATTGCTATGTGAAACACTTAAAAATAGACCCTGTTTTTGTAAGCTATGTTAAACGAGTACATTTAATTTGACAAATTTACCAAACTTTATAGTATTGGCCATTTTATTTACTTCTTTTGTTTACGTATACGAAGTTTCATACTAAGTAATTTTTAAAAAGTTTTTAAAGAGAAATTCTAAAAAATATATACGATAGCTTTTAAAAAGCTAACGAAGACTTTTAATAAAGCTAAATTATTTCAATTATGTAAGAATATTAAAAGGCATCTGGATTTTCAATGGTGAATGAACACAGACCAGCATCAAAAAACTGCTTTTCATATAAAAAAGACATGAGCCTAAAAAACATCTACCTGCAACTTTAAATATTGATTAACATATAAAATAATTCTAATAAATAATTTTAAATGAATCAAATATCCGTAAAAATATAACGCCTTATAACATAGTAAACAATAATCTATCTTCAATAGATAAGTAAAAAAATAAAGTGTTTCCCAATACCTTCTCTCAGAAAACACCAAAACCGAACAAAATTCACTAAACTCAAAAGATCTTGTTTTTTTCTGTCTTTATCCATTCAGACCATGATTGAAGGTTTAGCAAAATGGTTCGCCAACAAGAAGCAGAAAGTGGAATCACTTCTCCAATTTCCCACTCCATTTACAGTTAAACTAGAATGAAGGAGCTTGTAGGATTGAAGAATCTGTGCTTTCTTGCGAGATAAAAGGAGATACAGTGTTATGTTCTTTCTGAGGAAGAACGTAAATACCTCACATCACACATTTCGACACATCCAAGGGAAAAGGAGACATTTCTAAAACTTCTTCTCTTCTAATATTTCCACGAATTCTGTTCTTTTAAGTCTGAAAACAAACATACTGGAAGAAAACACTCGCTCAGACTTCACTTGATTAAATAGTCTTTTGAAGTGGTTAGGGTTTTTTTTTCAGACTTTATAAAGTTTAGTGCAAATCAATGATTTTTTTATTGTTCATGTCATTTGGTTTGTCACTTATACAATTAAATGCCAATATGTACTAGTGATGGATTACGTATATCTGATTTTCGTAGAATTTGAGGTTTTTTTATTTTCCACTATTGATTTAATTAAAAAATAATATGATGTTGGATTACTTTTGAAACTTTGTTAAATGACAATCTTCAAATTAATATAAAGTGACACATTTTTATAATATGATTTATTAAATAAAAAGCATATGGGGAGGTTTTAGACTCTATAGAAATTGATGGAGTCTATGATTTTATTGTAATTTTATTTTTAGTTCTAGTGTTAATGATGATTCTGGATACATTTTATTTCTAAGAACCTCGTTTTTTATGAGAATCAAACTTTTGACAGAATTCTAACGTATTGCTATGTGAAACACTTAAAAATATGCCTTTTTTTAAAACTATGTTAAACGATTACATTTAATTTGATAAATTTACCAATCTTTATAATATTGGCCATTTTATTTACTTTTTTGTATATTTATACGAAGTTTCATACTAAGAAATTTGTAAAAAGTTTTTAAAGAGAAATTCTGCAAGATACTTACGGTAGCTTTAAAGAAGCTAATGTAGACTTTTTAATAAAGCTAAATTATTTAATTTATATAAGAATATTAAAAGGCATCTGATTTTTAAAATGGTGAATGAAACCTGTTTTTCATATAAAAAAAAAAAAGCCTGCTACTTTAAATATTAATTAACGTATAAAATAATTACAATAAATAATTTTGAATGAATAAAATGTTTATAAAAATAGTCTAAAACTCTTTATAACATATTGATCAATAGATAAGTCTACAATAGATACAATAGTCTACAATAGATAAGTAAAAAAAAAAAGTATATCATAGTACCTTTCTCCAAAGATACCAAAACAAGGACGAAATTCGCTAATCTCAAATGATCTTGGTTGCCTTTTTTTTTTTTCCCTTCTTTACTCCATCCCAGACCATGATTGAAGGTTTAGTAAAATGGCTCGCCAAAAAAAAAAAGGCAGAAAGTGGAATCATTTCTCCAATTTCCCCACTCCATTTACAGCTAAACAAAAATGAAGGAGCTTGTAGGATTTGAAGAATCTGTGCTTTCTTGCGAGATAAAAGGAGATGATAAAGTGTTATGCACTTTCTGAGGAAGAACGTAAACACCTCACATCACACATTTCGATACATCTCGAGGAAAAATGAGACACTTCTTAAACTTCTTCTCTTCTAATATTTCCACGAATTTTGTTCTTTCAAGACGTTTGTGTGAAAACAGACATAATGGAAGAAAGCACTCTCTCAGACATCACTTGATTAAATAGGCTTTTGGAGTGGTTAGGTTTTTATTTTTAGACTTTATAAAGTTTAGTGAAATCAATGATTTTTATTGCTCATGTCATTTGGTTTTTCACTTATACAATTAAATGTCAATGTGTACTTGTGGTGGATTACGCGTATATCTGATTTCTATAAAAATTGAACTTGTTTTTACTTTCCAACTATTGAGTTGATTAAAACACAATAGGGTGTCAGATTGCATTTGAAACTTCCTTAAATGGCTATTTTCAAATTAATATAACGTATCATATTTTTATAATAGTGACTCTATCAAAGCGTAAAATTGTTATTAACAGTTACATTAGATTAAAAAATTGTCACAAGCTCTGTTTACCAATACTCATCGAGAAATACAATGATGTTTTTCTTGTCAAGGGAAACCAGAATCTCGACATAAATGAATTCTTCTGTTGTACAAACTCCAACTCTAAGTGTTAATAAAGCCTTTATTTGTGTTAAACGGTATTGTTGGATTTGTTTACCAATATAAAATACTGTAACCACCAACCGATTCTCATCAATGAATAAAAGGAATATCTCTTTTTTGATAAAAATGTTTTGATAGTTTCTTGACTAAGAATATTTTCCAACTGTAAATCATTTTGTTGTACAAGATATATACAGTAGCTTTAAAGAAACTAACGAAGACTTTTAAGAAAGCTAATTTATTTAATTTAAGTAAGAATATTAAAAGACATCTGGCTTTGCAATGTTAAATGAAAATATGCCAAGATTAAAACACGTCTATTTTTCATATAAAAAGACATCTGCCTGCAGCTTTAAATATTGATTAACGTATGAAATAATTACAATAAATACTTTTTTATTAATCCAAAGTCCTTAAAAATATCGCTAATAATTCTTATAGTAAGCAATAATCTGTCTTTTGTAAAATAGATCAATCTGTCTTTTTTTCAATAGATAAGTATAAAAGTACTTCACAATACCTTCTCTTAAAAATACCAAAACAAGGACGAAATTCGCTAATCTCAAATGATCTTGTTGCCTTTTTTTTTTCTTCTTCTTTACTCCATCCCAGACCATGATTGAAGGCTTAGTAAAATGGCTCGGCCAACAAAAAAGGCAGAAAGTGGAATTACTTCTCCAATTTCCCCACTCCATTTACAGTTAAACTACAATGAAGGAGCTTGTACGATTGGAAAAACTGTGCTGTCTTGAGAGATAAAAGGAGACGATAAAGTGTTATGTTCTTTGTGAAGAAGAACGTAAATACCTCACATCACACATTTCGACACATCTAGAGGAAAAGGAGACATTTCTAAAACTTCTTCTCTTCTAATATTTCCACGAATTTTTGTTCTTTTAAGACGTTTGTGTGAAAACAAACACACTGGAAGAAAGACATCACTTGATTAAATAGGCTTTTGGAGTGGTTATTTTTAATTTTTTAGACTTTATAAAGTTTAGTAAAATCAATGATTTTTATTGTCCATGTCATTTGGTTTGTCCCTTATACAATTAAATGTCAATATGTACTAGCGATAGATTACGTATATCTGATTTCTATAGAATTTGAACTTGTTTTTATTTTCCACCTATCGAATTGATTAAAATACAATATGATGTTAGATTGCTTATGATTTTTTTAAAATGATTTACGATCTAACAAAGCGTAAAATTGTTATAAATAGTTATATTAGATTTAAAAATTATCACAAGCTCTGTTTACCCAATAGTAATCGGAAAATGCAATGATGTGGTTCTTGTCGAGAGAAACGCCAAATCGAAACATATATGGAACCTTCTGTTGTACAAACTCCAACTCTAAATGTTAATAAAGCCTTTGTTTGACTTGTGTCAAACGGTATTGTTGAATATTATGATTATTGGTTTTCCGATATGAAATATTGAAGCACTAACCTATCCCCATCAATGTATACAATGAATATCTCATTTTTGATAAAAATGTTTTCGAAATAGTTTCTCTACTAAAAGAATATTTTTTTTGTAGCTATAAACCATTTTATTTTATAAGATATATACATTTGCTTTAAAGAAGCTAAGGAGATATTTTAAGAGAGATAAATTATTAAATTTATAATAAGAATATTAAAAGATGTAAATAAGAATATTAAGAGATATAAATAAGAATATTAAAAGACATCTGGATTTTCAATGGAGAATGAACACAGGGCAGCATTAAAAGACACCTGCTTTTCAAATAAAAAGACATCTGTCTGCAGCTTTAAATAATGATTAATGTATTAAATAATTACAATAAACATATCTGAATTAATCCATTGTCCGTAAAAATAGTCTAATACTCCTTATAACATAAACAATAATCTGTCTTCAATAGATAAGTAAAAATAAAAAGTACTTCACACAAATTTTTATATGATTTACGATAGTGACTATCAAAGCGTAAAAATGTTATAAATAGTTTTTTGTATTAAATCAAAAGGTATAAGGGGAGTTCTTAAACTTCATGGAAATTAATGGAGTCTATGGTTTTATTGTAATTTAACATAAAATACAATAAAGTTATATAAGTTTCAATGATGGGTTTTCATAAATGTTTTCTAAGAATCTCGTTTTTTTTTTTTTATCAAAGAAGGCTGAAACTTTTTGACTGAAACGTATGAAATTGCTTTATGAAACACTCAGGAATAGGTTTTTAAACTGTTTTAAACGATTACCTTCAATTTAATAAATTGACCACACTTTATAATATTGCCCATTTAATTATTTCTTTGGTTTATTTATACGAAGCTTCATACAAACTAATTTTTAAAATTAAATTTAATTTCATAAGCATTTGAAATTTCTCTAAAATTCGGTGCATCAAAAATGCATATAAATCTAAAAATGAGGAATAAATAAGAATTGCGCAAGTGGTAAAACATACATTGTCATGCTTACACACTTAATGTGACATGTTTAAATACATAACACATGTGACATTTCACGTGTTTAAACATACATGTAACATTTCCCGTGTTTAAACATACATGTAACATTTCACATGTTTAAACATACATGTAACATTTCACATGGTTAAACATACATGTGACAACCATTAAATCATCACAGGATTGATTGTTAAATTACCTGGACATTTTTAAAGAAACCATCCAAGTTTTGAACAACTTTCATAAATCAAAGATTTTTACGAGTATTTAATGTTATTATCAATAATTAATTTTTAATATATATGCAAAAAATATCTCGTTTGTCAAAAATTAAGGTATGAAATCTGATATAAAAATTGATGTAAAACCATAACTTTGAAACTACATTGAACTCGAAAGGAAAGGATGTTTGTATTGCAATTAAAGAAGGTATTTTTAAATTCCTTGTAAACCAAAAAAACCACAATTAAGGGAATATAATTCATGAGGGAAAACATCAGTGTTAATATGAGTTTGTAGATTCATTTTTGACAATCATAATTTAATTTTTTTCCATGCAAATCTTAATTCAATGATTGAAGAACAAGGTCAACATTTCAATTAATATATTATAACTGTAAAATGATATTAGGGTAATTCATGTTAAGGCATGTAAATATGGTAGGAAATTACTGCTGTTTCTTAAATGGAGAATAATTGGAAGAGCTACAACCAAATTTTTTACTGGCAAAATATTGAGAAAAACACACACCTCCGAATTATTATGAGGAAGGATAATATCTTTCTCAATTTTCATCATCATAATATTGAAAAAAAAATGGAATTGTAAATATATTTTTATTTTTTGTTTCATATACCACTTTCAAGTTGCTGCATTGGATTTTGAGATATAAAAGTAAAAATTAATGCAGTTTGCAGAAAAAAATAATGGGTGACAGGAGAAAAGCAATTAAATAATTGGAATTAGTGACATAAAAAAACATTTTAAATTATGAAAAACATTAAAGGAAATTTTATTTTAGTTGACATGTGCCCAGGGCCGGATTTTCCTATAGGCTAACTAGGCTTCAGCCTAGAGCCTCAAGATCGAGTCAAATAAGTGTTCTCGACTTTTTTTTTTTAATTTATCATCCGTGCCACATTTTTTATAAAGATACCCATCACAGCATGTTTCATTTAATATATTGATATATGTCACAGTAATGATGTATTTAATATCTCTCATGTAATTAACTTAAAAAATGAGGTGAAAGGGCCTCATAAGTGGAATAGCAAAGGGCCTCTTTTCATCTAAATCCGGCCCTGCATGTGTCCATGCTTTAGTTGACATGTGTCCATGTTGACATGTGCTTAGTTCACATACCTAAAAACAAAAATATCAGTCAGGACAAAAAATATTAGTTAGCAAAAAATATCAGTCAAGACAAAAATATTAGTCAAGACAAAAAAATATTAGTCAGGACAAAAATTCCAGTCAAGACAAAAAAAAAAATGTATCGAATTTTAAAAGATTGGTTTTTTTTTTGTTAATAAAAAATAAAATACTTAATAAATAATAGTAAAAAAGTCTTTCAAAAAATAATATATGAGAAAAATAAATACGATACACCATCTAAAATAAACAGGTTTATTTTCTTCTGTTGTTATCAGAAGAAAAACCTGCAAAAAACACATAGCATTACTAAACAGATAAACCTAGATTGTATATTTGCTTAACATTACAACTATTCAACGACACAAGCTTTCCCTTTCCAGAAAGTCTTCTAGAGAATCACAATCTATTCCATTGTCACATACATTCTTATCATTCAAGTAGGGTGGAGTTTTCTATTTCTTCTCCCAAATCCACATTCAATTTCTTTTAAGTTACTACAACAGACCCTAGTAAGAGATTCCGAGGAATATATATTTAACGTCTAGAGGAAGAAATTGGAACGGTCGCCAAAGCACACAACTTGGCGAGAAAAAGAAGAAAAGGGGAAAAATAAAATCCCTTTGAAGAAATTAACTTTAGTTTCTTGAGTGGCTTTAGTTTCGTTGCTTAGAAAGCTCTTGCGTTTCTAAAATGGAACTATTCTTACTTTTAATGCTAAGAGGATTTGGCAAAGCCCTTTTCCTACGGACCTGATAAAATCTTATTGCTGGACCATAAGTTTGAGGGAAAGTCCATAATCTCGATTGGAGGGGGGAAATTTTGAAATTTTTGACAGAAATTGAGAAGTTGAAGGACTTATTTTTTCACACCTCTTTTCACATAAACTATGATTTTGTATTATACTTTTTTTTTGTATATTATTTTGTGTGAAAAAGTATTTGAATGAAGACTTAACTAGGAAGAACTGATTTTTCAGAAGTGTTTTAAAGCAGTTTGAATTTTTTTAAATAAAATATGCCAAGAAAGTGTATAATTTTTTTTTTATATTTGTTGATGGAGTAATTTATTTGTTACTTTATGTACTGCCTTAATCACAGATAATTTAATTTTCTGCTATTTTGTGAACGAAAAGATTGGTTTTTGTTGTTGTTGTTGTTTTCAGTTAAAAAGAGGTTGTTTAACTTTTATAAGTCTAAAATTGTATTGCTCTTTTAACTGGAGGAATATATAACAGGTTAAAAATAAAATTCAGGACAAAAAAAAAATTAGTCAGAACAAAAAACATTAATCAGAACAAAAATTATCAGTCAAAACAAAAAAAAAAAAAAAAAATGTTTCAAATTTTAAAAAAGATTGTTGTTTTTTTTTCTATTAAAAAAAAGGATTGTTTAAATTTCATAAGTCTAAAAATTGTATTGTTCTTTTAACTTGAGAATTAAGCTAAAATATATTTTTTTTTTTATTTCCAATGGCAGATTATGAACAGCTACAGCAATAAAAAGAACAATGAAAAATAAAAAAGAACATAGAATACAACAAAACATGCTGAAACAGAGTTCATAATAAGCTAAAATATAAGTCAGGACAAAAATTGGTAAATTGATTTGGTAAAGCCCTTTTTCCTACGGACCTCATAAAATCTTATTGTTGGACAATAAGTTTGAGGGAAGTCTGTAATCCCGATTGGAGGGAAATTTTGAAATTTTTGGCAGAAATTGAGAAGTTGAAGGACTTTATTTTTCACACTTCTGTTCACATAAACTGTGATTTTGTATTATACTTTTTTTTTTTTTTGTTGTTTGTAATTTATTTTGTAGAAAAAGTATTTGAATGAAGACTTAACTAGGAAAACTGATTTTTCACAAGTGTTTTAAGCAGTTTCAGCAAGGAAAGTTTTTAAATAAAACATGTCAAGAAATAATTCATTTTTAGATGATTTTTGTATATGGATTTTTATATATAATGTATAAATGTAATGTAATGTAATATATTTTTGTATATAATATTTTTTACATAAATTTTGTGTATAATTTTTTTTTTTCATATTTTGTTCATGGCAGCAACTTATTTATTACATTATGAACTTCCTCAATCACTGATAATTTAATTTTCTGTTATTTCTGATAACAAGAAGATATTTTTTGTTTTTAATTAGAAAGGGTTTTTTTTAAAATTTTTATAAGTCTAAAATTGTATTGTTCTTTGGACTTGAGAAAATTGAGGACTTTCTTTTCACAACACTGCTCACATAATCTATGATTTTGTATCATAATTATTTTTTGTATGTATATTATTTCGTAGAAAAAAAGTATTTGAATGAAGGCTTAAACAAGAAAAAAATTATTTTTCGCAAGTGTTTTAAGCAGCTCGAAGTGATTTTCACAAGTGTTTTAAGCAGTTCGAAAATTTTTTTAAATGAAATATGCCAATAATGTGTATATAATTTTTTTCTCATATTTTGTTGATGGCAGCAACTTATTTGTTACTTTATGAATTTCCTTAATCATAAACAATTTAATTTTCTGCTTTTTTGATAACACGAAGATTTTTTTTGTTTTCAATTAAAAAGGGATTATTTTTAATTTTATAAATCTAAAACTGTATTGTTCTTTTAACTTGAACAACATACTAAAATATCAGTCAAAACAATAAAAAAAAACACATTTTATTTAATATATAAATAATAATAACACTAATCACTATAAATTGTGGAAAAATCACAAAAATAGTGATTACTAAAATGCTGCATATTAATTTTGCTCAAATTGACAAATATATATATATATATATATATATATATATATATATATAGGACTCATAGGACAAAATAAATTTCGAATTAAAAAAAAATAATGCTTTTCATTTAATATATAAATAATAATTACACTAATCATTAAAAATTCTGGAAAAATCATAAAAATAGTAATGACTAAAATGCTGCATATTAATTTTAGTCAAATTGGCAAAAAAAAAAAAAAAAAAAAAAAAAATAAAACGACATAGTACTGATAGGACAAAAAAAAAAAAAAAATTTCGAATTTAAAAAAAAATTAATAACGCATTTATTTTAATATATAAATAACAAGTAGAAGAATGTCTATAAATTATGAAAAAAAAAAAAAAAAAACACAAAAATAATGATGACTAAAAAAAACATAGGAGTGATTTTACATAAAAATTTCGAATTTAAAAAAATAACACATTTCATTTAATAGATAAATAATAATAACACTAATATCTATAAATTATGGAAAAACCACAAAAAAAGCGATAACTAAAATGCTGCATGCTGATTCTAAATAAACTGATTAAAAGTTTAACTTATTTGTTACTTTATGAACTTCTTTAATCACAGATAATTTAATTTTCTATTATTTTTGAGAACAAAGAATTTTTTTTTCAATTAAAAATTGATTTTTTTTTTTAATTTTATAAGTATAAAATTGGATTGTCCTTTTAACTCGAGAAATAAGCTGAAATATAAGTCAGGACAAAAAATATCTGTCAAGACAAAAAAAAAAAAAAATGCATCGAATTTTTAAAAAGATAACACATTTCATTTAATATATAAATAATAATAACACTAATTTCTATAAATTATGCAAAAATCACAAAAATAATGATAACTAGAATGATACAGACTGTAATTAATTATTTATCTCTAAATTTTATTTTATTTTATTTATTTTTGTTCTAATGCAGCTGGCAAACACTTAAAGAAAAGTAAATTACAACATTTTCAAAATCTCATCTTTAATAAAATTCATTAAAATACGTACTTAAATAAAATGCTTTCTTAAGATAATAAAATTATTTTTATAACAGTAACAGGCAATTACCGGAATTAAACTATTTTTAATGTTGTAAATAAAGTATTTGACATATTTTTGCAAATTAGCAATTAATATTACATACATTTATAAAATTGAATTTTTCGTAATCATCTTGCATTTGTGATAATATTATTTAGAGTAAATAAGTAAATATTAATAATAATATTGGTAAAGGCTTATTTTTTAAAAACTTGCTGGTTGATAAAACTTGCTTTTTATTTTAAAATTCCTTTGCAGAAATTCTAATATTAAAATAAAAAAAATTGTTTAATAGTTTGATATTTTCTTACGTTATAATTAAAATACTACTCTGTCCAAAAAAGAAACACCGATTTTCATTTAAAATTCCCTGGGATTATGGAATTTAAATTTTTTGAGCAAAATTAATTGAGCAAAGAACTTACATTCAATTTTGTTTGCGGAAACGTATAGAATGTTGCAGAAGGCATTCGGTAAGCAATCCTATATCGGAAAGAAATGTTTAGAAGTGGTATAAACAGTTCAAAAGAAGGCAGAGAACGCGTTGAAGACGAAGGGCCCTCTGGTCGACCATCAACCGACGAAGCTCATGTCCAAAAAATTAAAGATTTAGTGCTTGCAAACCGTCGATTTACAATTAGAGGCCTTGCTGATGATTGAATTTCAAAAGGATCGGTCAATTCCGTTTTGGCCTCAAACGCGTCAAATCTCGATGGGTACCGAAAACACTGAATGCGCCAGCACATATTGCATTGATTCTTCGTGACTTTTTCATCAAAAACGAAATCCATATCATTCCATACCCACCGTACGACTTCTGGCTATACCCTAAACTCAAAAGACCACTCTGGGGACATCATTTTGAGTCGATTGTAGGGATTCATCGTGAATGGCTGCGCTTTGAAGGCCATCCCTGCCGATGACTTTTTAGCATGCATTGAGAATTGGGAAAAAAAGTTGGCGTAAGTGCATTGTGTCCGGGGGGATTACTTTGAAGGCGATGAAATAAATTTGGAAGAATAAATAAAAGTTTTTGAAAAAAAATAATTGGTCTTACTTTTTGGGCACAGTAATACATCTTCCTTCTTCACATAAACTTAAATTGGATGAAATACACTCAAGAGCCAAAACATTATGACCACCCCTGCATTTTGCAGTGAACTCGCCTGGATGACGTGAAGGCACGTGATCAGGTGGAAGTGTATTTAAGTGATGCTGGAGAGTCTGAAGAATCATTCTTTCACTTACTTCTGTGTGTGATGGGAAAGGCTGCGGATCTAAGCGACTTTGATAGAGGGCATATTGTAAGGGCTCGAAGGCTCGGAAGAAGTATTTCCGAAACTGCACGACTCGTGGGTTGTTCGCGATCTACAGTTGTTAGTACTTATACAAAGTGGATGAATGACGGTGAAACCAGCAGTAGACGACATGGTGTTGGACGTCCACACGCTATCAAAGAAAAAGGTCATCGGAGACTGTCTCGCAAGGTGAAGCAAAACCGGAGCCAGACAGTGGCTCAGCTGACAGCCCAATAAAATGGAGGGCGAAGTAGAATAGTATCGGAGCACACTGTTCAGCGGACATTGTTGGATATGGGGCTACCCAGCAAACGTCCCACTCGTGTGCCTTTACTGACCAAGCGTCATCGCCAACTGTGCCTGCGCTGGGCCGGGAACATCGTGACTGGTCCATGGATCAGTGGGGAGAGTTGCCTGGTCAGTTGAATCACGGTTTGTCATTCATCTCGCCGATGGCGTGTCTGGATACGCCGTCTTCCAGGCGAACAGTTGCTCCCTCAATGTACAGTAGGTCATACACAGGCCGGTGGTGGCGGTATTATGCTTTGGGGGACGTTCTCTTGGGCGTCTCTGGGACCCGTGGTTGGGGTAGAGCCGACCATGAATGCTACAGGGTAACTAAACATCATTGCAGACCAGTTGCACCCTTACATGGCCTCTGTTTTCCAGCTGGAAATGGAATGTTTCAACAAGGACAACGCCCCTTGTCACAAGGCTAAAATTGTGTTGGAGTGGTTTCAGGAACATGATGCTGAATTCCAGTTAATGTCCTGGCCGCCTAATTCACCGGATCACAATCCGATAGAACACATTTGGGATGTCCTGGGACGGCAGCTCAGAGTTCAAAAGGCCACCCATTCGCAATATCTCGGATTTGCGTGACCGTTGCTTAAATATCTGGTACAATCTGTCTCCGGCCATCTACCAAGGACTTGTGGCATCCATGCCAAGGCGGGTTGAAGCTGTGTTGCGCGCCAAAAGGATGGGCCAACTCGTTATTGACAGGTGGTCATAATGTTTTGGCTCTTGAGTGTATAAGAAGATACTGTAGATGAAAGATAAAATATAGATATAGATAAAAAAACTTTTAATGATAGTCTTTACAAACATCTTGTTTTTAAAAGCCTAATAGTTTTAAACGCCATGATTTGGAAGAAAAGATGCAAAAAACAAACTATTTATTACTGAACGTGTTTCTTAACTACACTATAAACAGAACTTAAAAAAAAAGTTTTTTGTGACCAAAAGAAAAACTTCAATTAAATGAATTTTTAAGGGCGTTTAAGAAGACAGAAGTGTTTACAATCAATACTCTAGGGAATTTCTGTGGAATCGCTGAGCACAAATATTATTAGGGTTAAACTTCCTTCAGTGAACATTTATTTTTTTATTAGAAGCAGATTTTTCCTAAAGTTAACTTTAATGCACGACACGATATTTTAGAATAGGCGTGACCAACTCAAATGATCTTGCAGGCCACTTTGGAAAAGCATGATAACGCCGCAGGGCCGCATATAAAATTATATATCCCCATATTTGATTTAGACCCACTATAGACATTTCTTTGGAAGCATTGAAACATATTTTTTTTTTTTTTGTGTATTGATTATTATTCTTACATGTAAACATAGATAATATAATAATAATGATACTAAACGCACATTGTAATGAAAATATACAACACTAAAAATAAAGTATATAAATATAAATGAAATATAAAAAAAAATGAAATGCGTAAATATAAATATTGGGTCTCTCATCAAGTCTTACGCAAGAGAAGATGCATCTTTAAAATGAAGAAATTACATTCGAGAAGGCAAATATTTTTTGTTGTTTTGTTGTCATCATTGTTAAATGCATATTTTTAAAAATATGTTCATACATAACATAATGAGTACTTGCCTCCGTGTTTGTTTATTGTTATTTGCTGAGTTTGCATTACAGATTTAAGGATGCTATAATTCTGAACACTGTTAGAAACTATACTACATTAAAAAAATAACCCATGTTATCAAGATTGAGAATAAATAAATAACATGTATATTTAAATAAATTTTATTCAATTTTTATGGTAACTTTTAGTTTACAGTAGTAGTGTGTTTTTAATATAATGGGATATATATTTGTACCTTAAAAGCATGGAAGATTATATATATGTAAATTTATAGAAAATAGGCGTGCAAATTTTTAAAATCTAAATACATGAGTTTTAAAGGATTACACAAGAAACGTAAATTAAGTTTATCATAGAAAGAACATCAAAATGTAAATAAAAATAGTACCAAACTACAGAATGAAGATGGAATACTTTTGTTGAAAAAAATATTTTCCATTTGGTTTGAAGTAATCTTGTATTCGTATGTTTAAAAATAGATATTTGCTAATTTTAAATAAACCAAAAGAACATTTTTGTTCTCTTTATAATTTATATATGTAATCATAAAAATTATCATGATTTTACTATTTGTTAAAATTTTGTTTTACTCTAATGCTAGTAAATTTCTAAATAAAAAACTAGAAAATACTAAATTGAGGTGAATTAAAATATCTATTAGTAATCATTAAAAACATTCCTCACTTTATTTCGATAAAATTGAAAAATGCTAATTTAAAAATTTTATCAATTAAATTAAACAGTAAATAAATCAAATGCCAGATCATTTAAATTCTTCCTTCAAATTTTATTAATATAAACCATTTATGAATTATTCACCACTAAGCATTCTTTTTTTCAATTCCTCGCTAAATTTTCTTAATTTCTAAAGAAGTTTCTGAATTTTTTCTCCACTATATATATATATTTATTTGTCATTTTTCAATAATTTCATAAAATATCAAATTTGAAAATAATTTTTCTTTAATAAAAATTTTCAAATTAGCTGTAATCTGTGATTTGTCTTCCAGTATCATTTGCTAGAAAATTTATGTAATTTCTTCCAATCTGTTGCTTGAACAGAATTTCATACGCTGCATTCTTTATCCACAGAAATTCTGCCATTATATAATAAAAATAAAAAATAAAATTATCAAAAATAATATTTTATTAAATAATATTTATTTAAAAAGTATCTATATTTGTCATTATTTACCTGAAGTAATTGTTATTCTCCTTACATATGACATTGTTTTTTTGCTCAAATAATAACGGGTAGCTGATTGGTTCATAGGCTACGACACATAGATGGCGCTGCTAGTTTTAAATCCATATGATTTTCAGTTAGCCTAACGCTTCCAAGACACGTGTATAAATTTGACAGCTTTTGCACTATTAGTATGTGAGTTATAGCATTTTTAGAGTTCATCACGTGCAGTCCACTCATTTGATTATCGATTGGACTCGGTGATCCATGAAATGATGGACTCCCTGTTTCATCATTGTCACATATCGACTCCAAAATTCTGGTTTATTACGAATTGAATTTCAAATACTGCATAGAATCAGCATTTGTTGTGTTTTGGGTCGATTGTGAGCTCCGCGCGGCACCACTTTGAACCAGAAGACTTTCGCATATCCAAATGTTCATTCACGATATGTCCAACACGTTCCTTTGATATCTGCGGGAGACCTCCAGCTATCTCAAATCAATTTCACTTTACAGTTATCAGAAATTATTTTTGTGGACTTTTGATGTTTTCGTCGATTGTTTAACGAAGCTTCTTTGGGGCTTCCCACTGCGTGCATCATCCTCGGTCACTCATTTCGCCTCGTTCAATTTAGCAAACCCTTCTCTACGGTTGATTTTCCTGGTGCCAAAGTCTGAATAATGCTAATAAGCCCAAGACTTGGCTTCAATAGTATTTTCGCCAAGCAATGCTTTATTAACACACGAAATTCAGTTTTATCCTCTTTTCAAACTGTTTAAAAGTTGCTTCACTAAAAATGTATAACTCACACTAATAGTATAACAGCTGTCAAATTTATACAGTGCCTAACCCGTACGTAGCT
>BPLR01015786.1:0-12214 GCA_021605095.1 Caerostris extrusa
GAATCCACTTTATTCTTTTTCCTATTCTGTTATTTCTTCAAAGTTTGTTGCAATACTTTCTTAACTGGAAATTGCAACCGATTCACTTATCTGCCTGTGCGAATTGCTCAAATTGCAATGTGAATGATCCATGCATACTATCGCTGCAAGATTCAGCAAACAAATATTGGGTTTGTTTCGGCTCTACATGAATGTTGTACAACATGAACATGCCAATCAAATTGCAAGTCTTGCAACGTCACACCGTAATCTCATTCAGGTGCCGGGTGTCGAAGATATCACGATCAGATCTGTTTGTGTACGGGACCAGAAGAAGTAACATCAATATGCGAATAATTAGATTCAGAGCTTTTGTTACCGTTATTTAACTTTAAATGCTTCTTGAAATGTAATACAAGAACGAAAACTTTATAATTTGTGGTGATTTCTATAGCTTTTTCGCATCTATCTTAAGAGCTGTATGGTTCGAATATGCATCGTGTTGAAAATTTTATGTCGATTATCTAATGATATTTATTTACACTAAAGCAAATGTACTGAATAAATTTTTTTCGGAAATGATTTACAAAAATACAAAACTATTTAAAATGACATGGGAAAACATTATCACGAAATTATGAACAATACTTTTTAACAAAATGGATTCAAAGCAATTCAATTTTAAATCAAAAGTTTGCCGAATCAAACAACAAAGTTCCACTATTTGCAGTACGTATATAGATATAAAGTTAATAAGTGATTTCAAGTAATTCTATATAAGCTTAAAAAATGTAACTTTTTATTCTAGGAAGGATCTAGAAACCTTGTTAGGAATTAAAAAGTTCATAATTTAAGTATCAAAAGTCTAAATAATAATATAAACAGAAAAATTGTAAATAACATATATATAAAGTTAACATTTGATTGAACCTAATTATATATAAACGTTAAAAAAAAACTTGCTTAACATTGCATTTTTTGTGTTATATGTTATATTATGAATATACTGATTACATTAAAAAGAATGCATCGAAAACGATTTTTTTAATGAATTCAATACACGAAATACATTTTAATTAAGAAAACGCTAGTTTTCTTATATTTCACTATATTCGTGATTTACAAGTTGATAATTTTTATTAAAAATCAACAAAGGGAGGTTTTTAATTTAAATTCAAGTCTAGCTCTAATCTGTAAAAATTTTCTTAAGTTATTTATTTATTTATTTATTTTTTGTTTGTTTCGTTCACATTTGAATGCGAAATGAAGTTTTAATACAGTTTGCTAATTCATAAAGAGCCAGGCGAGAATATTGGATTCTGCAATAAACGGTTCTTGGTTCGAAACTCGATAAGGTTCCCTAAGCCGTTATCTTGGATTTTATTCCGAGAATGGTCTATAATAACCTGTAGGATGGAAAGTCCTTTTGCTGTATTTGAGGAGGAGTGTTTGAAACCCTTACACATCGGAATGTTCATTCGAAATAACTCAAGAACAGGACGAATGAAATGTAGCATCACTTCCATTACACGTGCTGCACCCTGGGGGAACGATGAATTTACTACTTCTCTTCTGTTCGAGAGGCAAAGGAATTTGATAAAAGTGCACATTAAAAAAACAATTTACTGAAACGGTATACTTTACATTTACTAGAGAAATATATTATTGGTATAATGACAAAGCTAAACAACTGCAGCATATATATATATATATATATTGTTGAAATTAGTTAATTTGTCTTTCTGCTACGATGTATCATTTCTTTCCTCAAAACAATTATCAAGAAAAATAATAAATTAAAATACAAATCTAGATGCAGATTTACTTTTTAAATAAATACAATCAAATTAATTATGTTAAAATAGTACATCTGTAGTGAAAATTGTTTTGTTGGAAAAAGGAATGGAAAGGAAAAGAAAGAAAACCTCTTTTTCCCCTTTTATGTCATAACAAACAAAAAGTTAGCAGTTGCTAATCATAACAAGGAACATAATTTTTGAGGATTATTTATTTTGGAAGTTTGTTGAGTTTTCATGGGAAAGTGTGAGGTTTTTTTTAATGGGAAGACAAGAGATATAAGATATCATTAAGATATAAGATACTGAGATATCATAAAAAAAAGGCTTGATTATGTACTAAAACAATAAAGTTTCACCACTAATTTAATGATTATTATACTATGCCGTCGTTAAAAATTCTAAAGCTCCCTATTCGCCATCGCTACTCAAGATTCGATTCTGTACAGCAATTAGTTACTCACTTTTCCTTAACAAATATCTTCTTTTCTCGGAAATACATTTTCAGTTCTACAGTTTTCGAGCTTTTTGTCTTTCTATTGACCATGAAATGAGGACGCATCCGTTTTCACTGGCTCATTCTGCACACTTCATTTTGCAAGCTACTCTACAGTTTTTTGATCATTCAGTCATATTATAAATTCAGTCATTTTCATATTATGTTAACTGTAATTATATTTATAAAGATTTTCGCGTTAAGCTTACGCCCCATTTTTCAATTTAATTCATATTGTTTTCAGAAGTTTTATTACTCACTTGGGTTCTGTCTTATATTTATTTATTTATAATTATTTATTTTTTTTTGTAAAAATAATATCTTCATGGTTCAGTCACTGAAAGGTAAAAAAGTGAATAGTGTGAATTATTATCATTTATTTTTTTCTTATCCAATGATGTACTTTTGGGTTTCTTTCATTTCTGGGATGATTCATATAATTGTTGCAATTTTCATTCCTTCTCTTCTCCTCTTTTGGCATTATTTTTTCCTCTCTATTTATTGAGTTTCATTGTGTGTTGACAGAAATTCACCCAAATCATTCCCGAATATGATCTCAACTCTAAACGATTAATATGGAGTTTTATAGCAGTAAAAGAAGGAGTAGATTTTTTTAATTGTGACCTTAAATGCTGTAGGCTCTAGGTAAATGAAAAGTATTAAAATAAATTATTTTATCTTATTCCTCAAAAGATAATGTCACTACGATGATTGATAACACAAAGGCGAAACTTTCCTTTAAATTATTGAATTAATTTTGACCTCCTGTGTTCAGTTTCTTACTCTTCGTCACCTTCCATTATTTCTCTCTCTCAGCCTTTGAGTCTCCGCGTGTCATGAAAACTTCAGTTCATTTTGCGGAGATTTGGATTTTATTTGGTATGAATCTCCACGAAAACATGCTTGGTGAAAATTTCTTTTTCAAATATGAAAGAGAAATGAAGGAAAAACGGCATTACTTTCAATTGTAGTATTATCTGCTGGATTTTATCTTGCTTGATCTCAACAGAAAATTTTTTTCTGGCCTAAATATTTATAATGCCTATCCCAGGTCTTCACCAGAAGCGTACGTGGCCCACTAGTTGAGTTTCAAAGCAATAAAAAATTTCGAACCTATAACTACAAAATATCATCTGGATAATTGAAGGCTGCTCTTAAGTAAAAAGTGTTGATGGATAAATTGTCCATTTTGTATTGAGAAATATTAATTTTCCTTCTGTTGTGTCTTCTAACTTTACTATCTAATCGGAGGTTAATAATACTCGAGTTTTGAAAATTCCGAAGAAAAAAATTCCAAATTCATAAAAAACTTATCTCTGTCTGTTTAAGAAAAGCCAATTTCTATGAATCCTTTTTTAAAATATAGAAATACTATGGCTTTTTTAATTGCTGACAGTTTGATAATTCTAATAATGAAATGAAGTGAAGGAAATTTGCTATCTGTCAGTTATTTAAGGAAGATATTTACGCCAATATAAAAATCATTTCGCTCTCATTGCAATAATTAAAAAGCTTTTTTTTTTCTCTGTGAATCTCGTATTTTAATAAAAACAGAAAATAATGGTTCGGAATAGTAGATTCACTGTGAAATGAAACAATTTTTTGTGCGATATGTGCGGAAAACGATTTGACCAGAAATGGAATTTACAACAGCATTTGCTTTGCCACTCAGGATCCAAGCCTCATGCGTGTGACATCTGCAACAAAAGATTTCTAAGAAAAGGTGGGTTAAAACAGCATTTAAAAATTCACGAGGCAACTAAAACTCACATTTGTGAAATATACAACAAGGACTTTGTTCAAAAGTATGAACTTCGCATCCATATGGTTAATCACACCAAAGAGAAGTCGCACAAATGCAGTATGTGTGAAAAATCATTTGGACAAAGATCAAATCTGAAGACTCACTCGCAAGAAAAGCCTCATTCATGCGAGATATGCCAAGAGGCGTCTTCTAACAAGAATCGGTTGCAAACCCATTATCTCGTCCACACCGGAGAAAAGCCGTATGTGTGCGAGGTGTTCAGAAAGGATTTTCCCGGAAACATGGTTTAACAGTTCATATGCGTACACATACAAAAGGAAAGCCTTATAAATGCGAAACGTGCCGGAAGAGGTTTTCCATAAAATATAATTTAACTACTCATTTGTTTACTCATTCCGAAGAAACGCCCTTCGTGTGTGATGTATGTCTAAAAGGGTTTTGTCAAAAAACCAATTTATTGCATCATAAGAAAACTCATACAAATTAAATAGACGAAAAATTTTCTGCTGTTCTCTTTCTCAAAATAGACTCGCTCTTTTTTTTAAAAGTGATTTCCAGAAGATTGTACTTTTTTGACAAATACGGAAAAAAGAATTATTCGTTTTCATTTCATATTACGCATTGTTTTTGATATTTTATTTGCGAAACACCATCCTTTTAATCATATGTTTTAATTTTTATCTTTTATGTATGAAGTTCAATTTTCACCTTAGACTACATAACATACAGCAGAGAAAGTGTTTTCGGTTCTGTAAAGTATTCAGCTTGATTAAGAATAAAAGTTGTGTAACTATTTTGTGTAAATTAAATGGGTTTTGAGCAATATTTGCTGAATAATATTGCAATACCATTTTAGCAGTTTTTATTCATATGTTGTTCTAATAACCAATAAATGTATAAATTTTTAAAGGATTTTTTTAATATGTATATAAATGCATTTTTAAATTTTAAGCTTCATTTTTATACATATAACATTCTGAAATTTACTATTCACGACTTTTAAAAAGTAAATTTCCTTCATTTAATGACCTTTATGTATTACTATAGAATGATTGTTAAGGTAAAATATATTATATAATATCTGCTAAATATAACTGAATAATATTTTTTAAATTTTGTAAAAAATCCTAGTCCTGACTACTCTTTTCAGAGAATGTTTTATAATATACTATGCTGCAGAAAGATTTTATTTCGAAACAATTGTATTTGCAAAGATTTTGAAATAGTATTTTAAATAAAGACATTTATTCATTTTCTCATTCTGTTATTTCTTCAATGCTTGTTGCAATACTTTCTTCACGTGAAATTTCAACCGATTCACTTATCTGTCTCTGCTAATTGCTCAAATTGCAATGTGAATGACCCGTTCCCACTATCGCTGCAAGATTCAGCAAAAACGTGTTGGGTTTGTTTTCGCGCTACATGAATGTTGAACAACACGAAAACTGACTCTGCCACTCATTTTCTAAATCTTGCGACGTCACACCGCAATCTCGTTCTGGTGCCGGGATATCGGATATATCACGAATCAGATTTGTTTGTGTACGGGACCCGAAGAAGTAACATTAATATGCGAATAATTACACTACGTCCATAAATTAAGGATAATGAAGTTCAGGCAAAGAAAGAGACAGAAGCAAAACAAATTTGATTTATTTGTAAAGTCTGTTTATTAAACAAAGGTTAAGAGCAAAAAAAAGATGCTATATGTTTGATATAATTAATAAAAATTGCGATTTTTACTCATTGGAGCAAATTTCAAAAAAGAACCTATTTACAAAAAACAGTATAACATGGTTAGTATGATGGTTAATATGGAGTATGTCTCCCGGACGATGCAATAGCAGGCCATACAACGCCTAGGCATGCTGAGTACCAAATTATCAATCTGATCTTGGGAATATTACACCACTCATCAAGCAATGCCCTCCGAAGTTCCAGTTGACAGGTGGGAGGGGGTTGACGGGCTGCAATTCGTCGGCCAAGCATATCCCACACATGCTTTATTGATTCAAGTCCGGTGAGTATGCTGGCCAATCCATACGGGTGATATCCTCCAATTGAAGGCATTCGTCTACAATGTTTGCACGGTGAGGACGGGCGTTGTCATCCATAAACAGAAATTCAGCACCCATGGCGCCCCGAAACAAACGTACATGTTGTTCCAGAATGACATCCCGATAGTTATCAATTACTCAGATCGTATTTTAAGTATATCGGTTTATAAAACGGAAACTGAATAAGACAGCTTCTTGTCTAGACCTAGCATAGGCACTATAAATGTGTCGATCAGAATTTTTTTTTTTTTCTGTTGAAATAGAGGAGAATATAAAAAAGAGTATATTCATCCAGATAATACTGCAATGAGAAAGAGATGCGGATTTTACATTGGTATAAAAAATATGCGTTAAGCTCACTCAAGCTTAGTTTCCGTCTAATAATAAAATCAATTGTATTCATCCCGATTTTTCTTAAAGCCAAATTGATAACGAATAATATGAAACCCCTTTCTCTTTCGTATTTGAAAAAGAAATTTCAACCAAGAAGGGTTTCACGCAGATTAATATCAAACGGAATCTAAATCTAAATGAAATGAAGCATTCAGGACACGCGCAGACTCAAAGGTTTTTTTTCTTTCCAATGCAGCAAGCAAACAGACAGCTTTGTCTTGATGCCTTAAGGCAAGCGCTGCACAGACGTTACTCACTTTGCAATTTGGGGGACGTGTGTCACTTGAAGATAAGCCACGGACGCGGAGTAACAATGCCCCCGCAACGCTCTACGATCCTATTAGACCGGGACCTACGGCTTAAAGTGGATTCCGAACTACTACAAACATCCATGGCCCCGCCGGGACTGAAACCCGAAAGCTGTGGTACCGAGCGCCAGAGCGCTAGCTACTCGGCCATTCAGGCCCAGACTCAAAGATTGACAGGGAGAAATAATAAAAGGTGATGAAAGCGAAGTTCTTAACACCAATCCTAGAAACAACATCAAAATATGATAGGAAAAGATAAAACTGTTTTTACTAATTTCATCTTTGTAATATGAGTTAAAGTAGTAACATGATCTTTTGAACCATAAGACAAAATATTTTATTTTACGGCTATTGCATTCAATCAAGGTCATAATTAAGAACAACTGCTTCTACTTCTACGCAATACATTATGAGTCTTCTAGAGTTGAGTCATAACTTGACAGTTTGGGAATGATGTGAGTGAATTTCTGTAAACAATGAAATTTATGAAAAGGAAAGGAAAAAGAGGATGAAATAATTATTCGAAAAAAATTTGGCTTTGTCGTTTTACGGTAATTTTATTTTGCACATTTTAGGCTCATTAGACCGAGACGCACAAATCAACGTGGATTCCGAACCACTTACAAACATCCCTCACGCCACCGCCAGGATTCGAACCTGAATCCTGTGGTACCAAAGGCCAGAGAGCAAGCCAAATCAGTCATCAGGCCTCTTGTGGAAATTGGAGAAGAAAACTGCAGCAATTATCTGAATCGTGCAAGAATGAAAGAAACCCAAAGGGGTAAAAGAAATTGCAAGCTTTACGCGACAATATAAGAAAATAGAAAGGGATTATTCACTTTTGACGTTTCAGTGACTAAACCCTGAAAGCATTATTTTGCAAAAAGTAAATATATCACAGAACCCAAGTCAGTATTAAAACATTTTTTTTTCTAATGCAGCTGGTGATCACTTAGACAGCTTGGTCTTGGGTGCCTTAAGGCAAGCGCTGCCCAGATGTTACGCCCTTTGCATTATCCAGGGCCGCGTGTAACTTGAAGATAAGCCACGGAGTAACAATGCCCCCCGCAACGCTCCTATGAGACCGGGACCTACGGTTTAAAGTGGATTCGAACCACTACAAACATCCATGGCACCGCCGGAGACTCGAACCCGAAACCTGTAGTACCGAGCGCCAGGCCATTCAGGCCTAGTATTAAAACAATATGAATTAAACTGATATACGGGATGTCAATTGGATGCGGAAATGTATATAAATATAATATTTGCAGTAAAACATAATATGAAAAGAATTATGGCGGAGGAGGTTCAGAAGAGAGCACGTGCATCCAGATATTGAGCATATCTGGTATCCAATTTATACACATGAGAAAAGATACGAATTCAATATACTCAAGCAAATAATAAAAATAATCTAATAATGGAAAACCCCTCAAATATATGGATGTGATAACGAATAAAATGAAACCCTTTTCACTCTCATATTTGAAATTTTTTTTATCCGAACATGATTTCCGAGGAGATTAATACCAAAAAAAAAAATCTAAATTTCCCCAAAAAGAACTGAAGCTTCCAGGACTCAAAGGAACAAGAAAGAGAAATTCTCAACACTGTTTCCGAACCCTCACAAATATCACCAGGATTCGAACCTGAAGCACCAAAGTCCAGATTTGGCCATCAGGCCGCGTGTAGTACTTGGAGAGACGATTGTTGTTAATTTGTTGTTTTGCAGGTGATTACAGAAGCGACTACGGCTGTAGAAGTGCAACTTCATCAGCAACAGGAATTTTACGTTAAATAGAGATACTGTTTATCGATGATAATGGGTTTTTACTCTCAGCGCATTGTAAAAAGTAGCGTTATCAGGTGTGTTTTTTGAACACAATGCTTGCAAAAAGTATAATTAGAGATAAAGCAGCTGATCGTCGAGCACCAATCCCATGTTTTTCAGGGCTTGTATTGTGTATATTCAGTTAAGAAGTAAATCCAGTTTACAAAGATACAGTAAAACCGCGTTTTTCTACCGTAAACATTTGAGTTTTTAATGCAGAAATCACACTTTTCATACAGACAAGTGAATCAGTTGTAATTTCCATTGAAAGTATTTTAACAAACGTTAAAAATAATAGAATCAAGAAAATGAATAAATGTCTTTAATTAAATATTTTTATACACTTTTACAGATAATTTTTACACTTTGTAATAAGGATGCGGGAAATACAATATTTCTTCAGAATCTTTTAAGATATCCTCTGAAAAGTTTTAACAATAAAATTAATTAAAGAAATTATCAGAGAAAGTCAATTATTAGTTCACATTTATTCAAGTAGTATGTATATAATATATACCTTAACAAACATCTAATTGTAATACATAAAAGCCATCAATTGATTAAAATCTAATTTAAGAATGTTACATTAATAAAAGTAAAGCCTAAGTTTAAAAATGCAATTTTATACATATTATATATAAAAATATATACATTAATTATCACCATTCAAAAGAAAATGTCAATCAAAAAGAGCTGAAATTATACAACAATATAATTCTGCAAATATGGTTTAGAAACCTTTCGGATTTATACAGTACAAGCTGTTCGTTTATTCTTACTCCTTCACACACAACTTATAAAGCTTTCTTTAATACATATTCAACAGTCCAAAGCAAAAATAAAAATTAAATAGAAATTAGTTAAAATCAAACACTAGATTAATACATACCAATAATCAGTATTTGTCGTGAATATAAAATTACCTACGTATCTCGTTATTGAAGAGCAGAGTCTAGTTTGAGGGGGAAAAGTTTTCATAACAAACTTTTATTTTGTTCTCTCATGA
This sequence comes from Caerostris extrusa, assembly GCA_021605095.1. Classification (NCBI taxonomy): domain Eukaryota; kingdom Metazoa; phylum Arthropoda; class Arachnida; order Araneae; family Araneidae; genus Caerostris; species Caerostris extrusa. The sequence continues at coordinate 9,632 of BPLR01015786.1, forward strand.
CGTTATAAAGATAATTTATGAGAAAACCCTTTCTGACATACTTCACACACGTGTGGTTTCTTTTCAGTGTGGAGGCGGTAATGGGTTTGCAAATGTGCCTTCTGAGAAAATGCCTTATTGCACAATTCACACGAATAAGGCTTCTCTCTCGTGTGAGTCCTCAGGTGTTTCTTTAAATTTGATTTATCTCCAAAAACTTTTACACACAGAGGGCACACATGAGGCTTTTCTTTTGCAAGGGTAACCATGTGAAGTTTTACATGACTCTTTCGACTGAAAGTTTTTACATCTTTCGCACTCGTGCGGTTCAATCCCTCGTGAATTAGTAAGTGCCTCTTAAAATGACTCTTATTACGAAATCTTTTTTATTGCACACGTCACACACGTGAGGCCTTGTCTCCCGAATGGCAACGTGAATGCAGATTCAAGTTCCTCTTCTCCGAAAATCGTTTTCCCGCAAACACCCCACCAAAGTGAGTTCCTTTCTGCAGGTGAGCCACCAATTTCAGCCATTGCTTTTAGTTTTCCAGTCACAGGATAAAAGAAACTTTTTATCTAACGCGATGAGAATAGATACGGTTTTTACATTTTTTTTTTTTTTTTTGTCGTCCTTGTATTTACGGAGTTCCTTGGTCTATGATGACCTATTACCCAGGATTATAGATTAAAGTTCATGGTATGGAAAAAGCATTGATGATTATAAACAGTAATGAGTGATAAAGGTATTGCCCAATAGTGAAATAAATACAAGTTAAGAATAAAATGAAAAGAAACAAGATAAAAAACCAGTTACAGAAAAAAATACATACATAAAAACAATTAGGAGTATACTATGGAGTAGAGTAAATGCTGCTAGAAATGATGACTAAAGGGACAGGTCAGATTCGAACCCGCTGCCTTACGGCAACAAGGACTCTACTCTGAACACTGAGCCAGTTCGTCAGGTCAATTGCAAATTGTGCAGTGTCGCCCGAGGGCGTTTGGCGTTTTCCGGCAATGTGAAATCGTATCTACGGTTTTTACACTGGTATGAAATGTTTCCGTTAAATACACTCATGTATCTTTTCTCGTTGATAGCAAATTTGCTTCATTTCACTTCATTATCATTACTGTCACATTGACAACAACAACAAAAAAAAAAAAAAAAGTGTAGTGTTTCTACATTTGAAAAATTAATTCTTCGAAACCTCTTTTGGTTGAGATAAATTTAAAAATAAAATCTTAATCCTCCAATTAAGGGATGAAGGATTCTAAGATTCGTGGGATTTCTACCTTGATATGGCATGAAAGTTAAGTAACAGAGCAGAGGGGCCTCATAATGACTTAGTTCTAATCAGTTCTTGAAAAATTGTTCGGAAATACAAAATTGATAATTTGGGTATAAGTTACAACGTTAATACTATCTATGAAAATTTATGACAGGAGATTAAAATCTTCCCATAGTTTTATTTAAGAATGTGTTCTGCAATTTTCCAATATCTATTTTGGATCCGAATGGATGTTAGGATTGAAATCTTACAAGAAGTTTACCATTGAATTTTACATTCGACCCTACTACTACTCATCATCATCAATGGCGCAACAGCCCCATGGTAAGCCAAGGCCGTCTGCTTATTGGCAGATTTCGAAACGAGAGATGTTTTTTTTTTTTCAGGGTAGTGTTGTCAGCCCTACACCCAACTGTCATATTAGACCGGGACCTATGGTTTAAAGTAAATTCCTAACCACTACAAATATCCATGGCACCGGCGGACTCGAACCCGAAGCCTATGGCAGTGAGTGCCAGAGCGCTAGTCACTTTCGGCTAAGCAGATCCCACTATTACTACTACTACTTTAAAAAAAATGTTTGATTAGGTCCGGATATAAAAGTTTAATATATAAGCTTTGTTGGATAAGGGAACAAAAAGTGGTATATATGCCCTCGTGTAACTACTGAAATAAGAAAGGGGGTCATTTTTACATTAAAAATGCATTATTTACACTCATGTAAATTTTTTGTCTAATAATAAAATTGCTTCAGTTCGTTAGTTTTATTCTAATGACAAAATGATACACTTTGAGTTTAACGTGAATCGACGCGCGCTTTGAAAGCCGTCCCCTGCCGATGACTATTTAGCATATATTGAGGACTGGAAAAACGTGGCATAAATGCCTTGTGTTCGAGGAGATTATTTTAAAGACGCCAAAATAAATTTGGAAGAATAAATAAAATGTTTTTGAAAAAAAAAAAAAATTGGTCTTACTTTTTGGCCACAGTAGTATATCAATAATGAACAAAACAAAATTTCATACAAGGAAAGGAACGCAGTCTTGCTCTATGCAGCAAGTAGAAAATGTTTTCATTGGATCCAAGCCCTACCAATCAACAAAAATTATTATTCCTGATGAAATTGTTTCTCTACGTCCATTCTGTAGACTATTTGCAATATTTCAAACATACACTCATGTCCATAAATTAAGGATAATTCAGGATCACACAGAAATTGAACTCTAAAATAAAAATTTCACCTGTAGAATTATCACACACATCTTGAAGAAGAATATGCAAATTACAGGTTAACCACCAGATGGCACGGGATAG